>JAJONR010003734.1:0-11673 GCA_029582245.1 Solanum etuberosum
TAAATGCTAACCCCTAAACCCTTACCCATAAATCATAAACCCTTAACCCCTAAACCCTAAACCCAAAACTTTAAACCCTAAACCCTAAACCCTAAATGCTAAGTCATACACCCAAAACTCTAAACCCTAAACCCTAAAACCTAAATGCTAACCCCTAAACCCTTACCCATAAATCATAAACCCTTAACCCCTAAACCCTAAACCCAAAACTTTAAACCCTAAACCCTAAACCCTAAATGCTAAGTCATACACCCAAAACTCTAAACCCTAAACCCTAAAACCTAAATGCTAACCCCTAAACCCTTACCCATAAATCATAAACCCTTAACCCCTAAACCCTAAACCCAAAACTTTAAACCCTAAACCCTAAACCCTAAATGCTAAGTCATACACCCAAAACTCTAAACCCTAAACCCTAAAACCTAAATGCTAACCCCTAAACCCTTACCCATAAATCATAAACCCTTAACCCCTAAACCCTAAACCCAAAACTTTAAACCCTAAACCCTAAACCCTAAATGCTAAGTCATACACCCAAAACTCTAAACCCTAAACCCTAATCCCTAAACCCTAAACCCTAAACCTTAAACCCTAACCCTAAACCCTAAACCTTAAACCCTAAACCCTAAACCCTAAATATGAAGCCATACACCCTAAACTATAAATTCTAAACCCTAAATTCTAACCCAAAACCCTAAACCTTAAACCTTAAACCCTAACCCTAAACCCTAAACCTTAAACCCTAAACCCTAAACCCTAAACTTGGAACCCTAAACCTTAAATCCTAAACCCATTATCCTAAGCCTTAAACCCTAATCCCTAAACCCTAAACCCTAAACCCTAAACCCAAAACCCAAAACATAAAACCCTATACACTAAACCCTAAACCCTAACCCTAACCCTAAACCATAAACCCAAAAACCTAAACCTTAAACCCTAAACCCTATACCTTAAACCCTAAACCCTAAACCCCAAACCCTAACAATAACCCTAAACCCTAAACCCTATATACTAAACCCTATATTTGGAACCCTAAACGCTAAACCCTAAATCCTAAACTCTAAACCCTAAACCCTAAACCCTAAACCTAAACTTTGAAACCCAAACCCTAAACCCTAAACCTAAAATCCTAAATCCTAAACCCTAAATGCTAAGCGATACACCCAAAACTCTAAACCCTAAACTCTAAACCCTAAACCCTAAATTTTAAACCCTAATCCCTAACCCTTAAACCCTAAACCCTAACACTTAAATCCTAAACCCTAAACTCTAAGCCCTAAACCCTAATCTCTAAAGTTGGATCCCTAAATCCTAAACCCTAAACTCAAAACCCGAAACCGTAAACTATAAACCCTAACCCCTAAACTGTAACCCCTAAACCATAAACCATAAACCATAAACCCTAACACTTAAATCCTAAACCCTAAACTCTAAGCCCTAAACCCTAAATTCTAAAGTTAGAACCCTAAACCCTAAACTCGAAACTCAAAACCCTAAACACGAAACCCTAAACCCTAACCCCTAAACCCTTACACCTAAACCATAAACCCTAAACCCAAAACCCTAAATCCTAAACCTTAAACCCCAAACTCTAAACCCTAAATGCTAAGCCATACACCCTAAACCCTAAACCCTAAACCTTAACCCTAATCCCTAAACCCTAAACTCTAAACCTTAAAACCTAACCCTAAACCCTAAACCTCAAACCTTAAACCCTGAATCATAAATCTTAAACCCTAAATGCTAAGCCATACACCCTAAACTCTAAACAGTAAACCATAAATTGTAAACCCTAAACCCTAATCCCTAATCCCTAAACCTTAAACCCTAAACCCTAATACCTAAACCCTTTATCCTAAACACTACACCCTTAACACTAAACTTGGAACCCTCGACCCTAAATTCTAAACCATTTATCCTAAACTTTAAACCCTAAACCCAAAACCCAAAACCCTATACCCTAAACCCAAAACACTAACCCTAAACCCTAAATCCTAAACCCTAATCCCTAAAGCCTAAACCTTAAATCCTAAACCCTAACCCTAAACCATAAACCCTAAACCCTTTATCCTAAACCCTAAACCCTAAATCCTAAATCCTAAAATCTAAATCCTAAACTTGAAACCCAAAACCCTATATCCTAAACTCTAAACCCTAAAACCCAAACCCTTACCCCTGAACCATAAACCCTAAACCCTAAACCCTAACCCTAAACCCTGAACCCTAAACCCTAAACCCTAAACCTAACCCATAAACCCTAAACTCTAAACCTTAAACTCAGAACCCTAAACTCTAAACCCTAAATCCAAAACCCTATACCCAAAACCCAAAACCCTAAGCCTTAAACACTAAGCCCTAAACCCTAAACCTTAAACCCTAAACCCTAAATCCTAAATTCATTATCCTAAACCCTAAACCCTATACTTGGAACCCTAAACCCTAAATCTTAAACCTTAACCCTAAACCCTATACCCTAACCCTTAAATGCTAAATCCTAAACCCTAAACCTAAACCCTAAACCCTAATCTCTAAATGCTAAACTTGAAACCCTAAACCCAAAACCCAATACCTTAAACCCTAAATCCTAAACCCCAAAACCCTAAATCCTAAACTCTAAACCCTAAACCCTAAACCCTTTACCCTAAACCCTAACCCTAAAACCTAAACCCTTTATCCTAAACCTAAAGCCTATACTTGGAATTCTAAACCATAAACCCTAAATCCTATATCCGAAATCCTAAACCCTAAACCCTAAACCTTGAACCCTAAACCTTTAACCCTAAACCCTAAACCCTAAACCATAAATCCTAAATCCTAAACCCTTAACCCTAAATCTGAAACCTGAAACCTGAAACCTAAAACCTGAAACCCAAAACCCTAAACCCTAAATCCTAAAACCTTAACATTAAACCCTAAACCCTAAATGCTAAGCCCTAAACGCTAATCCCTAAGCCCTAAACCCTAAATCCTAAACCTAAATTTTGAAACCCAAACTCTAAACCCTAAACTCTAAACCCTAAATGCTAAACCTTAAACCCTATACCCAAAACCCTAAACCCTAACACATAAATGCTAAACCTAAACTCTAAACCCTAAACCCTAAACTTTAAACCCTAATCCCTAAACCTTAAACCATAAACCTGAAACCTTAAGCCCTGAACCAAAAATCTTAAATGCTAAACCCTAAACCCTAAACCTAAACCTTAAACCCTAATCTCCAAACGCTAAACTTGGAGCCCTAAACCCTAAACCCTAAACCCTAAATCCTAAACTCTAAACCCTAAACCCAAAACCCTATACCCTAAACCCAAAACCCTTAATCCTAAACCCTAAACCCTATACTTGGAACCCTTAACCCTAAACTTTAAACCCTAAATCCTAAATCCTAAACCCTAAACCCTTAACCCTAAACCCTAAACCCTTAACCCGCAAACCCTAAACCCTAAATCCTAAACCCTAAACCATAAACCTAAAACCTGAAACCCGAAATCCATAACCCAAAACCCTAAACCCTAAACCATAAACCCTAAACCCTAAACATTAAGCCCTAAACCCTTTATCCTAAACCCTAAACCCTATACTTAGAACCCTAAACCCTAAACCCTAAATCCTAAACTCTAAACCCTAAACCCTAAACCCAAACTTTGAAACCCAAACCCTAAACCCTAAACCTTAAACCCTAAATGCTAAGCCATACACCCTAAACTCTAAACCTTAAACCCTAACCATAATCCTTAAACCTTAAACCTAAACCCTAAACCCTAAACTTTGAACCCTAAACCCTTTATCCTAAACCGTAAACTTTGAACCCTAAACCCTAAACCCTAAACCCATTATCCTAAGCCCTAAACCCTAAAACCTAAAATCTAAACCCTAAACTCGAAAACTTAAACCCAAAACCCTAAGCCCTGAACCATAAAGCCTAAACCCTAAGCCATGAACCATAAACCCTAAACCCTAAACCTAAACCCTAAACTCTAAATCCTAAATGCTAAACCCAAAACTTGAAAGACTAAACCCTAAACCCTAAAACCTAAACCTTCAACCCTAGATCTTAAACCCTAAATCCTAAACCCTAAACCCTAACCCTTAACCCTAAACCCTAATCCCTAAATCCTAAACACTAGATCCTAAACCCTAAACCCAAAACCCTAAATCCTAAACGCTAAACCCTAAACGCTAATACCTAAGCCCTAAAACCTAAACCCAAAACTCTAAACCCTAATCCCTAAACGTTAAACTATAAACCCTAAAGCCAAAAAATAAAATAATAAAAAAAAAAAAACAAAACCCTAAACACAAAGATTGATACCCAAACCCTAAACCCTAAACTCTAAATCCAAACCCAAAACCCTAAACCCTAACACCGAAAGCCTAAAGCCTAAACCCTAAACTCTAAACCCTAAACCCTAAACTTTAAACCCTTAAGCCCTAAACCCGAAATCCTAAACCCTAACACTTAAACCCTAAACCCTAAACTTTAAGCCCTAAACCCTAAATTCTAAAGTTGGAACCCAAAACCCTAAACCCTAAATTCTAAAGTTGAAACCCAAAACCCTAAACCCTAAACTCGCAACCCAAAACCTTAAACTTGAAACCCTAACCCTAACCCCTAAACCCTTACACCTAAACCATAAGCCATAAAGCCAAAACCCTAAACCCTAAACCTTAAACCCTAAAACCTAAACGCTAACCCCTAAACCCTTACCCATAAATCATAAACCCTTAACCCACCCTAAACCCCAAACTTTAAAACCTAAACCCTAAACCCTAAATGCTTCCATACACCCTAAACTCTAAAACCTAAACCCTAAACCCTAAACCCTAATCCCTAAATCCTAAACCCTAAACCCGAAGCCCTAAACCCTAAACTTTAAACCCTGAAACCTAAACCTTAAATCCTAAATCCTAAATCATAAGCCCTAAATTCAAAACCCTAAATCTTAAACCCTAATCCCTAAATCCTAAACTCTAGATCCTAAACTTAAACCCTAAACCCTAAACCCTAAATCCTAAATACAAAGCCCTAAACGCTAATCCCTAAGCCCTAAAACCTAAACCCTAAACTCTAAACCCTAAACCCTAAACCCTAAACCCTAAACCCTAAACATGAAGTTTGATACCCAAACCCTAAACCCTAAACTCTAAACCCAGACCCTAAACCCAAAACCCAAAACCCTAAACCCTAACACCTAAACCCTAAGCTCTAAACTTTAAACCCTAATCCCTAACCCTTAAGCCCTAAACCCGAAACCCTAAACCCTCCCACTTAAACCCTAATCCCTAAACTTTAAGCCCTAAACCCTAATTCTAAAGTTGGAACCCTAAACCCTAAACTCGAAACCCAAAACCCTAAACTCAAAATCCAAAACCCTAAACCCTTACACCTAAACCATAAATCATAAACCATAAACCCTAAACCCTAAAACCTAAACGCTAACTCCTAAACCCTTACCCATAAATCATAAACCCTTCACCCCTAAACCCCAAACTTTAAACCCTAAACTCTACACCCTAACGGCTAAGACATACACCCTAAATTCTAAAACCTAATCCCTAAACCCTAAACCCTAAACCTTAAACCCAAACCCTAAACCCTGAACCTTAAACCCTAAACCCTAAGCCCTAAATGTTAAGCGATACACCCTAAACTCTAAACCCTAAACCCTAAACCCTAAACCCAAACCCTAAACCCTAAACCCTAAACCTTAAACCCAAACCCTAAACCCTAAACCTTAAACCCTAATCCTAAACCCTAAACCCTAAACCGTAAACTTGCAACCCTAAACCCTTTAGCCTAAACCGTTAACTTGGAACCCTAAATCCTAAACACTTTATCCTAAGCCTTAAACCCTAATCCCTAAACCCTAAACCAAAACCCAAAACCCTATACCCTAAACCCTAAACCCTAAACCCTAAACCCTAAACCCTAAACCTTAAACCCTAAACCCTAAATCGTAAACCCTAACCCTAAACCCTAAACCCTAATCCCTTTATCCTAAACCCTAAACCCTAAATCCTAAACTCTAAAGCCAAAACCCTAACTCGAAACCCTAAACCCTAAACCTAAACTTTGATTCCCAAACCCTAAACCTTAAACCCTAAATCCTAAACCATGAGTGCTAAGCCATACAACCTAAACTATAAACCCTAAACCCTAAACTCTAAATCCTAAACCCTAAACTTTAAACCCTAATCCCTAACCCTTAAACCCTAAACCCGAAACCCTAAACCCTAACACTTAAACCCTAAACCCTAAACTCTAAGCCCTAAACCCTAAACTCTAAACCCGGAACCCTAAACCCTAAACCCTAAACTCAAAACCCTAAACCCTAAACTATAAACCCTAAACCCTAAGCCCTAAACCCAAAATTCTAAAGTTGGAACCCTAAACCCTAAACCCTAAACTAGAAACCAAAAACCCTAAACTAGAAACCCTATACCCTAACCCTTAAACCCTAAATCCTAAACCCAAAACCCTAAACCCTAAACCCTAAACCTTAAATCCCAAACTCTAAACCCTAAACCTTAAACTATAAACCCTAAATGCTAAGCCATACACCCTAAACCCTAAACCCTAAACCCTAAATCCTAAACCCCAAAACCCTAAACCCTAAACCCTAACCCTAATCCCTAAACCCTAAACCCTAAACCTTAAACCCTAACCCTAAACCTTAAACCCTAAATCCTAAATCCTAAACCCTAAATGCTAAGACATACACCCTAAACTCTAAACCTCAAACCGTAAGCCCTAAACCCAAAACCCTAAACCCTAACCCTAACCCTAATCACTAAGCCCTAAACCCTAAACCCTAAACCCTAAACCCTAAACCCCATCGCATCCTCATTTCTCAATTTTTTTCTCTCTCTACAACATCTCTCTAAGGAAAAAGCTCTCAAGAAAGTGCCTTGTAACAAGAAAGGCTTCGATGGGGCATGACCCCCTTCCGGATGTCGAAAAATTTCGTTCGAAAGATGCGATTTTAGATATCGATGATACGAATCTAACGCAAGTTGAAGCATCGGAAAATTCCATCCACAACTCCCGGAAAACGCCAAAAACAGCCGCGGTCACTGTAGCGTTTTCCCAAGAACAAGCTGCCATGAATCACGAAATCATTTCCAAAACGGTAACTGATGGTAATTTTCAAAATCTAGCTGATGGAGATGATAGAGCTATGCCAGATCTACAACATATCAAAAAATTAGACGATTCCACCCTGCCAATTGAGAGCAATCGGCCGGCGAAAAATCTGCACTTTTCCGGCGAATCGCCGATCTTGCGGCCGGAAATTCGTGCCACTTCCGGCACGATTCAAGGTGGCGCTCCAACTGGGGTTTATAGATCTGCTCATTCCGCCCCTCCGGTAAAAAACCCAGCCTGTTTTAACGGTGAAGTCACCGGCGACGACCAGTTCGCCGGTTTCGACAACTTTCCGGCAATTATTACCGGCCAAAACCGATGCCCAAATATTCCCCTTCCCATCCCGAGCACAACCATACAAAAATCCCCTAATTCTACCGGGTGGAACTCGTCGAATTTGTGTTTGAATGTAGCAACACCGGCTGCGATTTCCCGCCGCGGCGGCGCCGCCACCGGAGGTGGTGAAACCAGTAATTTTTGATGGCGAATTGATGGACAATGTTACAACTGACTCACTCATCCAAAAATCCCCTTCAACGGAATACCAGAACCCGTCGAATTCAAGATTTAGGGTTCCACCGCCACCGCCGGCCGGCGGCCATACGGCGGCGGAACTCCAAATATAAAATTGGCAATGTCAATCAACTCAGAATACTGTGGGTATTCCAGAACTCCCAAAAGCCCCATCAAAATCCCAACCCAACAACTCGAATTTGAGTTTTAGGGTTCCGTCGGGGCATCGGGTCACCGGCGCCGGAGCTCCGGTCACCGGAAAAACAATTCTTCAATGCGAAAATGAAGCTCACATTTCCAGTAATCCCGGCGTCCAAGAAGCCCCTTCAAATTCATCTCCAAGCTCCTCGAATTTCAATATTAGGGTTGACAATTATCCGGTTAATCGTCAACATTCCGGCAACACTGTTCCGATCACCGCTGTCGGGAAATCACAGCTCCAGCTACCTACTTTTACTCCCACTAATGTGTCTAATGTTGAAAATAATTTTTCCAAATTTCCGAACTCCGATCCCAACATTTCCGACCCTAACAAAGTCCCGAATCAGGGGGTTCGTAACACCGTCTCAGTCACCACTCCTATCCAGCAGACCACAAATATCGCTCCTAAGTATACTACCAAACCCTCTACCAGTGAATTCCCTCCAATCTCGTCCAACTTTGAAAAATTCAACCTCGTTAAAGGCCAAACTCCGAATATACCTATCTCTCAAAATTCCCCTTTGTCTAACGTAAAGTTCTCTCTAAACACCAATACCAATCACCCCCCTCCTCCCATCACAAAGCAATCTATGGCTACAAGACTTAGGGCTAAAGAAACCCAAAATGAACCCAAAATTGACCTTACTCCTCCCAAAAGAGCGACCAAACAGGGCTGCCCAGCTGTTATGTTTAAAAGAGAGGATTATATGGTTAAGATGGCTGAATCGTGTAAGTATACTCTTATTGGGAAGTTTTACAGTCCTATGCCCAAAATGGAGGTGATTCGGAAAAAGTTTATTACTCAAACTGAACTTCGAGGCACAGTTAAGATCACTCATTTCAATTCTAGACACATTTACATTGATCTCGACAATGAGCATGATAGAGCTACAGTCTTGGACAGTAAAAGAATGTATATCGATGGTGCCTTCATGAGGTTTCAAGTTTGGACTCCAACCTTTGATCCAAAATATGAAACTCCTATACTCCCTGTCTGGGTTGTACTCCCTGAACTACCTTGGCACTGTTTCTACAAGGAATTTGTTACTCTATTGCTTTCGGATGTGGGAAAAGTGTTGCACCTGGATATGGCATTTATGCAAAAGACTAGGGGAAGTGTCGCAAAGGCAAAAGTCCAAATGGATATCACACTACCGAGAATTCAAAGTGTGTGGATTGGTTTCGATGAGAATGATGACCCGAATGGAGAAGGAAGATGGCAAGATATTGAATACGAGGATATACCTCTATACTGCACTTACTGTAAACATCAAGGCCATACGCCTCCTGCTTGTGCTTCCCGTAAAAGAGATGAAGAAAGGAAAAATGCTAAAGAACAGGAAGGACCGACAAAGAAAACTGCAGTACCAACCAACTCAGGTATGATTCCTACTTCTATTAATTTACCTAATGTTGAATGTTCCAGGAAACAGGTAACAATAGAAGGAAATAGCACCAAAAAGAAGGATGAAAACCATATCGCCATAAATGCTAGCAACAATGCCGAAAGGCAACCAACCAACTCAAATGACAAGCAGGTTTCAAATGATCAGTGGCAAACTCAAAAGAAGAAACATTTCAAAGGAAACTCCCAAAATACTCAAAAGAAAAATGGGAAAGGTCAACAAGTGTACATTCCAATTACACCCAACAACACTAACACAAATATTGAATTAATTCTTCCCAAAGATTGTAATGTTGATTCTGGAATCCAGAACCAACACCCCTCCCCCCATCATATCTGTAATTCTGTTGACAATGTTGCGATGCAAAATGGAAAGCCACTTCGGACCCCAGGTATTGACTCAATGCTCCCAATCCCCCATGGCTCCCCGATAAATATTGTTGATGATCTTTCTGATTCTGAAGCTGATGGAGGTGAGGCTGGTGGGATACAGGAGAAACCTACTAACTTGCAGGATGGGGTATCCAAAGGGAGGGATCTGTCTCATGTTTTGCATGAGAACTCTCGGATTGACCCTAGGAAAGACTTTAGAGCCCCTGCTACCACATCTCTTTCTGTGATTTCTGGCCAGCAAGCTGCTCAAAGTGTCGACTCCCAAAGCCTTGCAAATGCTACAGTTCTGGTCCAGAAGCAGTTAGTCACTGGTTCCAAATGTATTCAGAATTTGGGTGCTGAATCTGCTCAAAATCAGACTTGTTTGACCACTCATAATGCTCAGCCCCTTGGCTCACGACAGGTTCAAAAAGTGGCTAGCCATATCACCCATCAAATGACTGTTCAAGGCTGCAGCAAGGAAGCTGATCAGCAGCTGTTTCTGGACTCTGGTTGCTGTCCTGATCAGTCGCAGGCAACTGATCAGCGACAGTGTTTAAGTTTCCAGCTGTGGTCAACGCAGTTACAAGGTGGGCTTCATCATGAGGTTGAAAAAGTTCAATCTGGGAAACAACATACGGCTCCTACTGTGGGGATTGAGGAAGAAGTCGATGTGGGCTGCAATTCCGAAGGAAATCAGTCTCCAACTGTGCCTCCTGCTGCTGCCCATCATGTTGCTGCTGTTCAAGATGCTGCAACTGCAAAACTGGTGCGACCTGCTGATGCTGTCCACAATGCTGCTGCTGTTCTGGAAACTGCAGCTGCTGCCGCCACACCTTTTCGAACTGCTGCTGCTGTTCACAAGGCTGCTGCTGTTCACCAGGATGCTCCTACTGATGTTCACCATATTGATGCTGTCTCCATTCAGAAAACTGATTCGACTGTGTCTACTAACCCAAAGACAAGGAAAAGAAGAGAAGCTAGAAAGAGGCAGCAACTTGTTCAAGAACAGCAGGAAGTTGTAATTTCCTGCTCGCAGTTTGTCCTAGTTGATCAGATTACTCCTATCAGAAGTCCGGAATTCGATTGTGAAGAACCGCTCACTGTTACCCCTCTTAACATGCAATCTGCCCCTCAGATGCAAACTGAGAATGACAACGACACCATTTGCACTCTAAATAGGACAGCAGCTCTTCCTTATGACAATGACAATGAATATGGAGTTATACATTCGGAGGATGAATTTGACAGAGAATTTCAAGGTGAAGTGAATCTGGAAGATCAAGAAGAGGCTGCTGAACTAGAATTTACACCTCCCAACATCACCACTAATTTACTGATGAGGAAATAAATCAGCTGGCTGGTGAGCAAGGTTTATCCCCTCGGGGCAGTCACCACAATCCCAAAAATCCAAATATTTCTGCTCCTTATAACAGCAGACCCCACACTAGGCAACAGAACCTCAGATCCAAGTAATGATTAACACAATTGTTTGGAATGCTAAAGGTATCAATACCAAAGGAGTCACAGACAGACTTAAATCTCTCAAACACATTCATCAAATCTCCATTATTTCAATCCTTGAACCTTTTGCCAACAATGCACATCTCCAAAGCTTCAGAATTCACCTTGCTATGGATAAAGCAGTTTGCAATCCAAATGGTAAGATTTGGATCTTCTGGAATCAAGATGTTGATTGTAGAGTTATAGATGTTGACGATCAACAGATCACTTGTGAGATTAATCATGTTGAGCATCAACCTACCTTTCTCATGACCTTTGTTTACGGAAAGTGCAAGGATACCATGAGAAGGCCCCTCTGGGACAGACTTCTCCATCATGCTTCTTCTAATCTTCCTTGGTGCACTGTTGGAGACTTTAACGTCATTACTTCTACTGAGGAGAAATTAGGAGGTATTCCGTACAATATGCAAAAAAGCTTTGAATTTATCAGCATTATTGAAGCTTGTGGGCTCACTGACTTGGGGTATCATGGATCTCATTACACTTGGTGCAACCAGCGGGAGATGAATGCTAG
>JAJONR010003738.1:0-103719 GCA_029582245.1 Solanum etuberosum
GAAGACAATGTAGAGCAAGAAGTTCCTCTCCAAGCTCCTCCTCAAGCTCCAATTGATCCCCTAGTTGAAAATGTTACCCATGCGGAGTTTAGGTAGACCTTTCAAGTATTGGTTCAATCCATGACGGCGCAAGCCAATAGAGATGTGGTAGCCCACGTGAACCCTAATGTGAATACGGCGGCTTCAAGAGTGAGGGATTTTATCAAGATGAACCCTCCGGAGTTTTATGGCTCCAAGATGGAAGATGATCCTAAGGGGTTTATAGATGAGGTTTATAAGGTACTTGCTATCATGGGGCTGACTTCGGTAGAAAAAGTGAAACTAGCTGCTTACCAATTGAAAGATGTTGCTCAAGTGTGGTATGAACAATGGAAATATGGTAGGCCGGTAGGAGAGGGTTCTGTAGGGTGGGAAGAGTTTAAGTTGGCATTTCTTGATAGGTTCTTTCCACGAGAGTTGAGGGAAGCTAAGGTGGAAGAGATCATTAACCTTAGGAAAGGTAGCATGAGTGTTAAGGAGTATGCCTTGAAATTGACCCAACTATCCAAGTATGCTCCATCTATGGTGACGAATGCGAGGGATATGATGAGTAGGTTTTTTATGGGCGTGTCCGACCATGTAGGACAAGAATGTCGTACGAAAATTCTCCATCATCATATGGTTTATTCACGTCTTATGGTGTACGCCCAATAGATTGAGGAATTATAGCTTAAGGAGAAGAATAGGGAAGCAAAGAGGGCAAGAACCGGAGATGGAAACTTCTCCAACACAAGGTCCGATGGACATGATCGCCCTAAGTATAGACAAAATTTCCCTGGGTAAGGTCCCTCAAGTACTCCTAAGTTCAACCAAAAGAGGGTGTCTAACCCTAAGTCTTAAGTTGATAATAGTGAGATTCTATTGCCGGGATATAGTAATTATGATAGAAGGCATGAGGGTGAATGTTTAGCGGGTTCCAATGTTTGTTTTGGTTGTGGCAAGCTAAGCCACAAGATAAGGCATTGTCCTACAGTTGCTAGAAATGAGGGAGATAGTCGTCGTAGATCTCAACCCTACCCTTCATCCGGTCCAATTGTTTTAGGTGCGAGTTCCCCCAAGAAAAACCGGTTTTATGAACTTCAAGCTAGAGATGAGAAGAGTGTACTCAAAATGTAGATTCTGGTATGTGTCTTATGCTTTATTAGATTCCAGTATTGTATAGTGTTTTGTAACTTGATATGTGAGACTTTGAAGTTGTCTTATGTATGAATGGTGCTTAGAAAGTCCACTTAGGCTTGCTCCTAAGGGGGAGATGGTGTGCTTAGATATCAAGGTCATTGCGTGTCTATGTGTTGCCATGATTTCCTTATATGATGCATCTTCATGAAAGCTTGTAATTTAACAGAAAATGAGTTTATATGATTGTTGTTCCTCATGTTGTTGTGTGTTGTGTAAAAGTTACCTTCATGCTTCATGATATGAATTGTTTAACATGCTTTAGTATGCTTTTGTGAGTAAAGTGCATATGAGCTCCATGAGAGGGTGTTGAGATTGCTTTTAGTTTGGAGAAGGTAGTTCCTCCTATGGATATGATTAGTTATGAGATTTCATGCATAATGAGTTGTTAGATGTAGTTCCTGCTCCCTTGTGTTGCATTGAGTATGTTTAGCTTGGAGATGAAGTTCCTCCCTTGTTTATGTACATTTAGATGAGTTGCATGCATGATGGGTTGCTAGTCTAGAGTCGTGACCTTAAGAAGTGCCTAGAATGTCATTCGAGGATGAATGTTTCCAAGGGGGAGATATTGTAACACCCCGGAAACTAGTAGACTAAACTAGGGATTGACGTGAGGGTTAGAGTCGTAGATATAACTACCCATACTTATAATGAAGATTTTAGGTTTACAACGTCAAGGTACGACTCCCCAAGGACCAACTAAGGGTCCTTGAGGAGGACCCTAGAAACTACCCAAAAATCTGCCCAAAACAGCGACCTACGTAGGGACCTACACCCCGTTGGTCTACCCACGCCAAGTGGGTGAGGGGTCGTGGGTCAAGGGCTCAAGAACCTGGTTCCAGTAACTCCATCCATGGATGACCAGGACGCCCCGTGGGTCCACCCACAGTCATTGGGCGTGGTCTCGTGGGTGAGACAGTGTGCAAGCTTAGGCGGTTTAGTGAAGAACTTATTGAACTTTCTAGAATTAATTAGGGGTTAAGTGGTGTAGTTTTAACCTTACTTAGACCCCCTATATAAAGAATTTATACCCTTTATTTAGTGATTCGAAATCATTCTCTCAACTCACCAAAAAGAAAACCCAATTCCCTCTCAAATATTCTCTCTCTAGAAAGTGAAGAAGAGGATCAAGCTAGGTCAAGTCAAGAATCCATTGTTGCAAGCTTTGTGAGGCCTTATAATTAAGGTATGTTAGCTTATTCATCCATGGATACTTCCATCTATGGAGTCCTCTAGAATTCCCCAATTGTGAAGATGAAATCCCCAATTCAAGTTAGGGTTCCTTCCAATATTGTGGGTTAAGCTGAGTATGAATCCAATTGATTAAATATTGATTGTTTGTGATGAATTAGTAGTGAATCATGATATAATGATGATATTACATGTTTTCCATGGTTAACCCTAGTCTAATTGCTGAAATTGATGTAATTTGGGTTGATCCCTTGTGAAGGGAAATTGAGTATTCATAGATAATCTTCTAGAATTGATGACATGTATAGTAATTGTTCAAGAATAGAAACAAGTAGACATGAATTGAATTATAATAAAGTATATATGATGTGTCATGATTAGTAATGATTGAGATTAAGCCTTTATGATGAGATATGGTTAGAATTGCTTAAGAATGAGGCTTGTGACTAGAATATCTTGTGATCTAGATATGTATGGTGATTCTAAGAAGTAAATCTTTGAGAGTAGGGCTTGTAATTATGAATGTTGATCACTAGGGCTTTGAGAGTAAAGCTAATATGATGAATGCTAGTCTAAAAGATAGAATTGTGGTGGAAGGGCTTTTCCCACCTAGACTACCTTATAAATGTTTGAATGCATGAAGTGATAGAATCACTTGAGTTATGATAGTATCCATGTCAAATGTAGTAATTCTAAATGTGTTTATTTGATATGAGCCTTGACCCTTGAAAGGGAAAGATATGATACTATGCATGTTTTATGAAAGTTATGTACATACCTTATGAACACTTTGAGCGTGAAGTGTCTATGATCATGATATGTTGTTGTGTTGTTGAAAGGACATTCTCATATACACACTTATGCATGAATATGATATGATATGAAAGGTTCTCTCACACAGAATAATTCTAGGTTGAAAGGTTTGCTCACGTAAAATGAATCTAAGTCCAAGGACTATGAAATGTGATGAGGTTGTGGTGATTCCCCCAAAGACCTTTATATGAGAGGAATGTGAGGTGAATTCCCTTATTCCTAATTAGATAAACATGAGGTGATTACCCATGTCATGATATGAGGAGTGTGAGGTGATTACCCTTTATATATGTATGACTCCTAAGGCAAGGCAAGAGGTGATTACCCATTAGCCTTTATGTTGATCATGGAGGCGAATATCTATGATCCTTATGTAGTGATGTGGAGGTGAATACCTACATTACACCCTAAGATAGATATGGAGGCGAATACGTATATCTTATTAAAATGAACATGGAGGCGAATACCTATGATTACTTAAAATGAACATAGAGGTGAATACCTATGATTCCTTAATTGTATTATGTTATGAACTATGAATTGTGTGGATTGTAGCTTAAAAGGCCTTCCATGATATGTATAACTTGAGGTGATTCCCCTTGTCCTTTATGATGAGCTAAATATGAGATCAAAGAAATGATCAATATGCATGATGACTAAGTGGTGATTCCGCTTGTCCAAGAATGATGAACAAAGGCATTCTTCAAGAAGTATCTTGTAAGTGTTCAATGGTTTTAAGAGAAGGACTAGTCCCAAACTAATGAGTTTGTATGACGGCCTAAAATGGTACTTATTATAGGTAGGATTATGGGGTCTTATCCATGCATTGCACAAGTATGACCTGAAGCTACTTATGAAGTGTTTCTCTTATATGATGTATGCTTAGCTTGGATTGTTGCTATAGTTGCCTTCCATGATATGTTTGACTAAGGGGGAAGATTTCCTTGTCTATGAGATTTAAGTTAAGGATGAAATCAAAGGATGGTTAGTACGATTATGATGATCTAAAAGTAATGCTTAGTTTGGATGGGATTACGAGGTCGTATTCATGCATTGCATAAGCATGCTTTGAGGTTACTTATGAAATGGTTCTATTATGAAAATGATGTATCTCCTATGTTCAAGAATTATTCCTTATGATGACTAATGCTTATATTATGTCTATGTTGGAGATTATGCTTATGACTATGTTGTTGTCTCTTATGATTATGGTATATATCTTATGTTAGCTAACGCTTATGTTATGCTCTTCTGATGTTATGCTAGCTATCATATTTAGTACATTTTGTACTAACGCATACTCTTGCCTACATTCTTATCAAATGTAGCGTCTGGCAATATTGAGTTCCATTCCCGTGGCTAGGTTTCTAGTAGAGCAAGGAGTTGAAGATTTGGTGAGTCCTCATAGCATCAGGATTTGATCACCTTTCCTTTATGTCTTTTCTTTTATGTTTGAGACTATTGTATGGGCTGCCTCCCAAAGTTTTATTCAAGTGGTTTTAGATGGTTTGAGAAAAAGTGTTATAAACTTCCGCATGCTTTTATAAAGACTTCGATTGTATGGAAAAAGTTTTAAAATATCCGCATCATTTTTGTATTTACTTTATGTTATGATATTATTAGTGGATTGTGTTAGGCCTTTCGGGGTCTAGTACGCCATGTTACATCTAGGGTGTACCCCTGGGTCGTGACAAACTTGGTAATCAGAGCACAAGGTTTAGAATGATTCTAGGATGTCTCAAAACCACGTCTAGTAGAGCCTTGTTTATAAGTGTGAAGCGCGCCACATTTATGAATAGGAAACTATTAGATGATTAGGAAATCTCACTTCTTCATTCTCTAAGTCGTACCATAGAGTTTAGCTCTATTATGTCTTTCTCCTAATCCGTGCCCTATGGTTTTCAGGATATGACGACCACAAGGGCTAATGCTAGAAGGAATGAGGAAGACAATGTGGAGCAAGAAGTTCCTCTCCAAGCTCCTCCTCAAGCTCCAATTGATCCTCCAGTTGAAAATGTTACTCATGCGGAGTTTAGGTCGACCTTTTAAGTATTGGCTCAAGTCATGACGGCGCAAGCCAATAGAGAGGTGGTGGCCCCCGTGAACCCTAATGTGAATACGGCGGCTTCAAGAATGAGGGATTTTATCAAGATGAACCCTCCGGAGTTTTATGGTTCCAAGGTGGAAGACGATCCTAAGGGATTTATAGATGAGGTTTATAAGGTACTTGCTATCATGGGGTTGACTTTGGTAGAAAAAGCGGAACTAGTCGCTTACCAATTGAAAAATGTTGCTCAAGTGTGGTATGAACAATGGAAAAATGGTAGGCCGGTAGGAGCGGGTTCCATAGAGTGGGAAGAGTTTAAGTTGGCATTTCTTGATAGGTTCTTTCCCCGAGAGTTGAGGGAAGCTAAGGTGGAAGAGTTCATTAACCTTAGGTAAGGTAGGATGAGTGTTAAGGAGTATGCCTTGAAATTTACCCAACTATCCAAGTATGCTCCATTTATGGTGACGAATGCGAGGGATATGATGAGTAGGTATTTGACGGGCATGTCTGACATGGTAGGAGAAGAATGCCGTATGGCAATGCTCCATCATGATATGGATATCTCACGTCTTATGGTGTACACCCAACATATTGAGGATTTAAAGCTTAAGGAGAATAATAGGGAAGCATAGAGGGCTAGAACCGGAGATGGAAACTTCTCCAACACAAGGTCCGATGGACATGATCGCCCTAAGTATAGACAAAATTTACCCGGGCAAGGTCCCTCAAGTACTCCTAAGTTCAACCAAAAGAGGGTGTCTAACCCTAAGTCTCAAGTTGATAGTAGTGAGATTCTATTGCCAGGATGTAGTAAGTGTGATAGAAGGCATGAGGGTGAATGTTTAACTGGTTCCAATGTTTGTTTTGGTTGTGGATAGCTAGGCCACAAGATAAGGCATTGTCCTACAGTTGCTAGAAATGAGGGAGATAGTCGTCGTGAATCTCAATCCTACCCTTCATCCGGTCCAATTGGTTTAGGTGCGAGTGCCCCCAAGGAAAATCGGTTTTATGCACTTCAAGTTATAGATGAGGAAGAGTGTGCTCCAAATGTGGATTTCGGTATGTGTTTTATGCTTTATTAGATTCCGGTATTGTGTAGTCTTTTGTGACTTGATATGTGAGACCTTGAAGTTGTCTTCAGTATGAATGGTGCTTAGAAAGTCCGCTTAGGCTTGCTCCCAAGGGGGAGATGGTGTGCTTACATAGCAAGGTCATTGTGTGTCTATGTGTTGCCATGATTTCCTTATATTATGCATGTTCATGAAAGCATGTGATTTAAAAGAAAATGAGCTTATATGATTGTTGTTGTGTGTTGTGTAAAAGTTGCCTTCATGCTTCATGAGATGAATTGTTGAACATGCTTTAGTATGCTTTTGTGAGTAAAGTGCATATGAGCTCCATGAGAGGGTGTTGAGCATGCTTTTAGTTTTGAGAAGGTAGTTCCTCCTATGGATATGATTAGTTATGAGATTTCATGCATAATGGGTTGTTAGATGTAGTTCCTACTCCCTTGTGTTGCATTGAGTATGTATAGCTTGGAGATGAAGTTCCTCTCTTGTTTATGTGCATTTAGATGAGTTGCATGCATGATGAGTTGCTAGTCTAGAGTCGTGACCTTAAGAAGTTCCTAGAATGTCATTCGAGGATGAATGTTCCCAAGGAAGAGATATTGTAACACCCCAGAAACTAGTAGACTAAACTAGGGCTTGATGTGAGGGTTAGATTCGTAGATATAACAACCCGTACTTAGAATGAAGAGTTTAGGGTTAGAACGTCAAGGTACGACTCCCCAAGGATCAACCAAGGGTCCTTGAGAAGGACCCTAGAAACTACCAAAAAATCTGCCCAAAACAGTGACCTACGTGGGGACCTACGCCCCGTTGGTCCACCCATGCCCCGTGGGTGAGGGGTCGTGGGTCAAGGGCTCAAGAAACTGGTTCCAGTAACTCCACCCACGGATGACCAGCACTCCCCGTGGGTCCACCAACGGCCCGTGGGCGTGGTTTCGTGGGTGAGACAGTGTGCAAGCTTAGGTAGTTTAGTGAAGAACTTATGGAACTTTCCAGAATTAATTAGCGGTTAAGTGGTGTCGCTTTAACCTTACTTAGACCACCTATATAAAGACTTTAGACCCTTAATTTAGTGATTCCAAATCATTCTCTCAACTCATCAAAAAGAAAACCCAATTCCCTCTCAAATATTCTCTCTCTAGAAAGTGAAGAAGAAGAAGAAGAGGATCCAGCTAGGTTAATTCAAGACTCCATTGTTTCAAGCTTTGTGAGGCCTTATAATCAAGGTATGTTAGCTTATTTATCCATGTATACTTCCATCTATGGAGTCCCCTAGAATTCCCCTAATTGTGAAGATGAAATCCCCAATTCAAGTTAGGGTTCCTTCCAATATTGTGGGTTAAGTTGAGTATGAATCCAATTGAGTGAATATTGATTGTTTATGATTGAATTAGTTGTGAATAATGATATTATGATTATATTACATGATTTCCATGGTTAACCCTGGTCCAATTGATGAAATTGAACTAATGTGGATTTATGCCTTGTGAAGGGAAATTGAGTATTCATAGATAATCTTCTAGAATTGATGACATATATAGTAATGGTTAAAGAATAGAAGCATGTAGACATGAATTGAATTAGAATAAAGTATATATGATGGGTCATGACTAGTAATGATTGAGATTGAGCCTTTATGATGATATATTGTGACTAAAATATCTTGTGATCTAGATATGTATGGCGATTCTAAGAAGTAAAGCTTTAACAGTAGGGTTGTAGTTATGAATGTTGATCACTAGGGCTTTGAGAGTAAAGCAAATATGATGAATTGTAGTCTAAAAGATAGAATTGTGGTGGAAGGCCTTTACTCATCTAGACTACCTTATGAATGTTTGAATGCATGAAGTGATAGAATCACTTGAGTTATGATAGTATCCATGTCTAATGTAGTAATTCTAGATGTGTTGATTTTATATGAGTCTTGTTCCTTGAAAGGGCAAGATATAATATTATGCATGTTTTATGAAAGCTATGTACATGCCTTATAAACACTTTGAGAGTGAAGTGTCTATGATCATGATATGTTGTTGTGTCTTTGAAAGGACATTCTCATATACACACTTATGCCTGAATATGATATGATATGAAAGGTTCTCTCACATAGAATGATTCTAGGTTGAAAGGTTTGCTCACCTAAAATGAATCTAAGTCCAAGGATTATGAAATGTGATGAGGTTGTGGTGATTCCCCCAAAGACCTTTATATGAGAGGAATGTGAGGTGAATTCCCTAATTCCTAATTAGTTAAACATGAGGTGATTACCCATGTCATGATATGAGGAGTGTGAGGTGATTACCCTTTATATATGTATGACTCCTAAGGCAAGGCAAGAGGTGATTACCCATTAGCCTTTATGTTGCTCACGGAGGTGAATACCTATGATCCTTATGTAGTGATGTGGAGGTGAATACCTACATTACACCCTAAGATGGATATGGAGGAGAATACCTATATCTTATTAAAATGAACATGGAGGCGAATACCTATGATTACTTAAAATGAACATGGAGGCGAATACCTATGATTCCTTAATTGTATTATGTTATGAACTATGAATTATGTGGATTGTAGCTTGAAAGGCCTTCCATGATATGTATGACTTGAGGTGATTCCCCTTGTCCTTTATGATGAGCTAAATATGAGATCAAAGAAACTATTAATATGCATGATGACTAAGAGGTGATTCCCGTTGACCAAGAATGATGAACTAACGCATGCTTTAAGAAGTATCCCGTAAGTGTTCAACGGTTTTAAGAGAGGTAATAGTCCACACCTAATTAGTTTGTCTGACGGCCTAAAGTGGTACTTAGTATGGGTAGGAATATGGGGTCTTATCCATGCATTGCACAAGTATGACCTGAAGCTACTTATGAAGTGTTTCTCTTATATGATGTATGCTTAGCTTGGATTGTTGCTATAGTTGCCTTTAATGATATGTTTGACTAAGAGGGAAGATTCCCTTGTTTATGAGATTTAAGTTAAGGATGAAATCAAAGGATGGTAAGTACGATTATGATGATCTAAAAGTAATGCTTAGTGTGGATGAGATTATGGGGTCTTATTCATGCATTGCACAAGCATGCTTTGACGTTACTTATGAAATAGTTCTCTTATGAATATGATGTATCTCCTAGGTTCAAGTATTATGCCTTATGATGATTAATGCTTATATTATGTCTATGTTGGAGATTATGCTTATGACTTTGTTGTTGTCTCTTATGATTATGGTATATGTCTTATGTTGGCTAACGCTTATGTTATGCTCTTATGATGTTATGTTAGCTATCATATTTAGTACATTTTTTACTAACGCATACTCTTGCCTACATTCTTATCAAATGTAGGGTCCGGCGATATTGAGTTCCATTCCCGTGGCTAGGTTTCTAGTAGAGCAAGAAATTGAAGATTTGGTGAGTCCTCATAGCTTCGAGGATTTGATCACCTTTCCTTTATGTCTTTTCTTTTATGTTTGAGACTATTGTATGGTCTGCGTCCCAAAGTTTTATTCAAATGGTTTTAGATGGTTTGAGACAAAGTATTATGGACTTCCCCTTTCTTTTATAAAGACTTCGATTGTATGGAAAAAGTTTTAAAATTTCCGCATCATTTCTGTTTATT
This sequence comes from Solanum etuberosum, assembly GCA_029582245.1. Classification (NCBI taxonomy): domain Eukaryota; kingdom Viridiplantae; phylum Streptophyta; class Magnoliopsida; order Solanales; family Solanaceae; genus Solanum; species Solanum etuberosum. Next base: position 9,958 of record JAJONR010003738.1, read on the forward strand.
TTATGTTATGATATGATAAGTGGCTTGTGTTAGGCCTTTCTGGTTCTAGTACCCCATGTTACATCTTGGGTGTACCCCTGGGTCATGACATTAGCATTCCTACTTGGAAGTGGAAAGATTTGAACATGGACTTTATTGTTAGTTTGCCTCAGACCCAGCGGCAACATGACTCGATTTGGGTTATAGTAGATCGAATTATGAAATAGGCTCATTTTATTTCCGTCAAGGTTTCCTATTCAGCGGAGGATTATGCTAAGTTGTACTTGAGAGAAATGGTAAGGTTACATGGAGTGCCTTTGTCCATTATTTCCGATCGTGGTACCCAAATCACTTTTTAATTTTGAAATTCTTTTTAAAAGGGTCTTGGTACTCGTGTTAAGCTTAGTACGACCTTTCATCCCCAAACCGATGGGCAAGCAGAGTGTACTATCCCAACTTTGGAAGATATGTTGAGAGCTTGTGTGATTGATTTTAAGGGTAATTGGGATGATCATTTTCCATTGGTTGAGTTTGCTTATAACAATAGCTATCACTCAAACATTTGTATGGCTCCATTTGAGGCATTGTATGGTAGGAGGTGTAGATCTCTTATAGGTTGGTTTGAGGTGGGTGAGGTGGCCCTAATAGGTCCCGAATTGGTACATGAGGCTATAGAGAAGGTTCGACTTATTAGAGAAAGGTTGAAAATGGCTCAAATTTGGCAAAAGTCATATGTCAATGTAAGAAGATGAGATCTGTAGTTTGATGTTCATGATTGGGTTTACTTGAAAATTTCACCCAAAAAAGGTGTAATGAGGTTTGGTAAGAAAGGGAAGCTTAGTCGCTGATATGTAGGCCCATATCAGATTTAGTGGCGTGTTAGTAAGGTTGCTTATGAACTAGAATTGCCTAACGAATTGGCATTGGTGTATCCGGTTTTCCATGTCTCTATGTTGAAGAACTGTGTTGGTGATCCGACATCTATCGTTCCCTTAGAAGGTTTGTGGGTTAAGCAGAATCTTTCCTATGAAGAAGTTCCGGTTGAGATTTTGGACTGGCGAATCAAGAAGTTGAGAAATAAGGAAGTTGCTTCTGTGAAAGTGTTGTGGACGAATCAGCTAGTTGAGGGTTCTACTTGGGAGGCCGAAGCCGATATGATGTCCCGATATCCTCATCTTTTTACTTCTACCCGTATTGTAGCTTAAGATAATGAGTTCATCATGGTTTACTCTTTGTTTGGTGTCTTGTGTCTCAAATGCTTCCATGATTTCCTTACTATGCATGATTCATGAAAAGTTTATGTTTTGAGAAAATAAGTCAATTTAATTGATTTCTACATTTTTATGTGCATTAGTATGAGTTGCATATAGACTTTATAATATGATGTTTGGACATGCTTTTAGCTTGGAGATGGTGTTTCCTCCTTTGATACGTGCATTATGTGTTTGCATGCATATTGGGCTTCTAGGTCTAGTTCATATCTTCCTTATGATGCTTTGATTATGTTCTAGCTTGGAGTCGAAATACCTCCTTGGTTGTGTGCACTTAAATGAAGTTGCATGCATGATGGGTTGCTAGTTTAGAGTCCTTTTCATTTTATGGTGTCTTGAATCTCATTCGAGGACGAATGATCCCAAGGGGGAGATAATGTAACACCCCGGATTCAAGAAGGGCAAAATAGCAAGTTTTCGAAGCTTTTGGTGCCATCCGACAGAGGCCAGCCACAGACCGTAGGTCTGGTTCATGGATTGGCTACCCAAAAGTGGTCAGAGGACCATGAACCACAGCCGTACCAATGGACCGTCGTTGGGTCCACTGTCCATGGTTGGGGGTCCGTGGATCATGACCCCTGAATCCACTTTCTGACCCAAAACGACGGACCAACAGGACGGGCCATCGTTGGTAGGTCGGCAATTATTTTTAGGGGTAGTTGGGTCTTTTCCTAATTAGTCTACCCTAATACTATGTCGTTTTACCCTTCACTAAGACTCCTATATAAGTATTTTAACCCCCAAATTTCCCCAATAGAAATCATTCTCTCAAATTTCTAAAATAAGATCAAGCCTCCTCTTCAAAATATTTCTCTCTCTAGAAAGCTTGAAGAAGAAGGATTCAACCTAGGGTTTCGAGTCAAGTCTCTATTCCTCCATTGAATATAAGCAATTGGCTTTGAGGTATGATACTTTTCATCCATGGATTCCTTCCATTCATGGAGTTCCCAAATTCTCTTATTTTCAAAGTTAGAATTCCCCAATTGAGTTAGGGTTTTCTTCAATTGCCATGGGTTCTCTTGATTATTGATTTAAAGGGTTGAATTATGATCTCTTATGCATGAATTGATGAAATACTATGATTTTATGATGATTCCTGTATGAACTCATGTAATCCCCATGTTTTCCAATTATGATAAGGTGATATGGGTTTTGAATTATGAAAGAGGCGATTATGAGATTATGCATGTTCTTATGAAATCAATGTAAATGTTTTAAGGATGCTTTGAGAGTAAAGTATAAATGATGATGTTGTTGTTGTGTTGTTGAAAGGATTTCTCATAAGCACATAAAAGTATGATTGTGAAAGGTTTTCTCACATAGAAAAGGGTTCTAAGGTTGAAAGGTCTTATCACCTAAATGAATCAAAGATAAAGAGCTATCCTAATGAAACCTAGCTTGGATTGGTTATTGAATGATACCTTTCCATGGATGACTTATGACTTAGATTGGATTGGCAAGATGACGTGCCCTTCCATGGATAATAAGAACAAGTAAGATATGACTATTCCGTGGGATTTATGCTTAGCACCGAGAGGATAGTAAGATGGAAGCTCTCCCGTTAGTAGAGGTCAGGTTTCTAGAAGCAATCTCCTTGTCCCATACCTATGTGCCCCCATATGATGATTGTCAAGATAGACATTAGCTAGTGGATCCACTTAAGCTAGAAGTTCATGGTCCTTACCTTGGAAAGTAGGACAACCCTTTTCGGTATGGGAGACACCTGGGGATCATGTTATAGCTCACATGGTCTCTATGTCGGTTAAGGCTACTTCCCACAATAATATTGAACTAAGATTACTTCAAAGAGTATCTCATAAGTGTTCAAAGGTTTTAAAGATATTGGCTTGCATTGACCATGTTTTATGACTTATGTTTTCTAACCCTTCTTATATCATGATTTAGCTTGGTCAATTGCATGTCATGAAATGTCCTATTTTAGCATGATTTAAATGTTTTATGCATGGCTATCATACTTGGTACATTGATTTGTACTTACGTATAATCTTGCCTATAATTACCCAAATGTAGGGTCCGACAGTCAGGCTCTTCAGTTTCATGGCTAGTGGTTGATTGTGAGATTTCTGAGCTTGGTAATTCCTTATATTTTGGAGGACGGATTTTCATTGTTCTTAGTTTCTTTCGTATTTCCAGTTTTGGACATGATGTATGGGCTAGACCCAATTTCATTCTATTGTACTAGGTGGCTAATGAGACAAGTGTTTTATAAAACTTTGGACTTGAAATGATGTTTTTACCTCTTTGGTTCTATTTCTTATGTTATGAATGCTAAGTGGCTTGTATGGGGCCTCTCGGGGCCTATACGCCATGTTACATCTTGGGTGTACCCCTGGGTTGTGACAATGGTCCTCATCTGCGTGCTCAACTTCAAAATCAATAGCACCACCCAAAGGTGGTAAGTCAACCTGTAAACCCTTTCGAGGGGCCGCTGGGTTTGCATCATCTTTTATCAAGCCGAAGTCGACCGTCTTGGTCTCCTCAGTAATACTCTCACAGTTCCACAATGGCACAGTAGCCTCTCTACAAAGGTGAAAATGAGACATGGAAAATGCATTGTGGTCATCCTTCGGAAGGCCCTCTCATGTATCCCCGCTATATTAATCTGGAAGAAATCAATATCATGCCCCGCCATGAGTGACGCAAGCATAACTGCACGGTCCCAAGTCACAACCTTGTCCGCCTGTGTGGGAGACAATCTTGCCTATATGATGGACCACCAGAACTTGGCTGCAAAGATCAAAGTTTCCTTCTGGATAGGATGTGTCATATCACGCACCCATCCTATGCTCTCCCCCTAATCAACAATGTGGAGAGCCAACACTCGTAGTAACCTCTCTTGCTACTTGGAATCTCACATAGAAGCCTTGCTCTGCACAACCCCCATGCGATAGTTGTACTCAACTTTATTAATCGGTAGAGCATGCGTCGGAACATAAATAAAATAGTGGATAGTGGTCTCTGATAGGTCAACAGGGATACCCCACACCAAAGTAGTCAGCAGTTGGGGCTGAGCCAATGGTTTAGCTCGTGGTGGCATAGTGCTCACCATAGTAGCTTCATATGAAACGTAGAACTCCCTCACTATCTCCGAGCTATACCTGCCTGGATTCTCCGCCATCCACTCACATCTGTGTCGCTTATATAGCTCATGAATATTTTTTACTGTATGGAGGCTCCCTGTAAGCACCCATCGCTCCTCCGTAATGGTCTAGGAAATATTCTTGTAACACCCCATATTTAGAGAAGGGAAAATATTCACTTCTTAGTTGACTAGGAAATCCACCGAGTCGACTTGGCGATCCGCCAAGTGGAACCTCCTTGTCTTTTGGCTTGATTCATGATGTCCTGCATTCTGTAACTTTAGGAGAGCCAAGTCGGGCTCGTCGTTCCGTTTGGCGAGTCGCCAAAGTCTATCCCCCATCGTCTAAGTTGACCTAGCCCCCAAGTTAACTTACTGGAAAATTAGGCGAGCTAAGGGCTCATTTGCCGAGTTGCCAAGTGCCCTTCGGCGAACACTAGCGAGCAGTGCTTTCACTCATAAGTCATGGTCCTTTGTGTCTTTTCAGATTATTTTAATTTTATACTACGTCGTTTTTCCCTTCATTAAGACACATATAGAAGTGATTTTAACCCTAAAACTCACTCATTCAAGTCATTATTTCCAAAACCCAAATGAAGATCAAAGTCTTTCGTCTCCAAAATATTTCTCACTCTAGAACTTGAAGAAGAAGAAGGATTCAACCTAGGGTTTCAAGTCAACTCTCAATTCCTCCATTGAAGATTAGCATTTGGCTTCAAGGTACGATATTTTTCATCCATGGAGTAACCAAATTCTCCTATTTTCAAAGTTAGAAATCCCCAATTGAGTTAGGGTTTTCTTCATTTGTCATGGGTTCTCTTCAATGTTTATTTAAATGATTGAATTATGATCTTTTATGCATGAATTGATGAAATACTATGATTTTATGATGATTTTCCCCATGAACCCATGTAATTCCCATGTTTTCAAAGTTATGAATCATATGATGTGGGATTTGATTGTGAAGGAAGAGTTTTGTGAAATTAAGCATGTATTGCTACCTTTACATGATTTTATGATGAAATCCATATCTACCCATGTTTTCTAAGTATTAATGATTGAAAGTGGTTTTTGAACCTGAAGAGTTAAATTATGGACTTATGCATTTTCTTATGAAATCTATGCAAAAGTTTTAAGGGTGCTTTGAGAGTAATGTACCAATGATGATGTTGTTGTTGTGTTGTTGAAAGGATATTCTCATAAACACATACTAGCATGATGTGAAAGGTTTTCTCACATAATAAAGATATTTAGGTTGATAGGTTTTCTCACCTAATTGAGTCAAAGATTAAAAGCTATTATGAAAAGATCATGAACGGTGAAAGGTTTTCTCACGCATGGCCTAAGGAGTTATCCTATGAGAAGGCATGCGGCGAATACCCATGTCTCTTAATGATAATATAAGTCAACACTTAATAACTACTCCATGGGATTTATGCTTAGCACCGAGAGGATATTGAGATGGAAGCCCTCACGTCAGTAGAGCCTGGGTTTCTAGAAGCAATCTCCTTATCCCTTACCTATGTGCCCCCATAGAATGATTGTCTAAAGTAGATATTAACTAGTGGATCCACTTAAGCTAGAAGTTCATGGTTCTACCTTGGCAAGTAGGACAACCCTTTTCGGTGTGGGAGACACCGGGGGATCATGTTATAGCTCACATGGTCTCTATGTCGGATAAGGCTAATCCCCCGCATTAATCATGAACTAAGGTAACTTCAAGAAGTATCGCATATGAGTTCAAAGGTTTTAAAGATGATGTTAGCTTGCATTGACCGTGGTTTTATGACTTATATTTTCTAACTCTCTTATATCATGTTTTAGCTTGGTCAATTGCATGTCATGAAATGAAATTTCCCGTTTAGCATGATTTTAATGTTTTATGCATTGCTATCATACTTGGTACATTATTTTGTACTAACACATACTCTTTCCTACATTTCCCAAAATGTAGAGTCCGACAGTCAGGTTTCTTAATTTCGTTGCTAGTGGTTGGTTTCAAGATTTCTGAGCTTTGCCGAATCCTCATGATTCAAGGACGGACTTTCGTTGTTGTAGTTCCTTTTCTTGTATATCACTTTTGGACATGATGTATGGGCTAGGCCCAATTTCATTCTTTTGTATTAGATGGCTATGACGAGACAAGTGTTTTAGACTTCTGCCTTTTCTTTTATAAAAACTATTAGACTTGGACTATTGTTTTACTTCTATTGTTCTATATCTTATGTTATGAAAGCTAAGTGGCTTGTATTGAGTCCTTTGGGGTTCTATACGCCATGTTATATCTAGGGGGTACCCCTGGGTCGTGACAAACTTGGTAATTAGTGAACAAGGTTTGGAATGGTCCTAGGATGTCTCATAAGCCACGTCTAGTATAGTCTTGTTCATCAGTGTGAAGTGCGCCACATTTATGAATGAGAGGCTACACGATGATTAGGAAACTCCACTTTTTTCATTACTCTAAAGTCGTGCGATAGAGTTTAACTCTATAAGGTCTCCCTCCTAATCCGTATCCGGTGCTCTTCAGAATATGGCTACTGGAAGGGCTTTTGTTACAAGGATCGAGGGAGAAGAGATTGGTCAAGAATCTCCTCCCTAAGCTCCTCAAGTTCCGGTCGATCATTTTGCCAAACAAGTCACTAATGCGGAGTTTAGGGCTGCTTTTCTGGTATTGGCTCAAGCCGTGATGGCCCAAGTTAATAGGGAGGTTGCGGTTCCAATGAACCCAAATGTGGGTACGGTGGAATCTAGAGTTAGGGACTTCACTAGGATGAATCCTCCGGAAGGAAGGTCTAGAAAACTAAAAAGGGCAAGAACCGAGGATAGTAACTCTAGGTCCGGTGGACGTGGTCGTTCAAGGTTTCGACAAAGATTTTCCCGGCAAGGTTCCTCTAAAGCTCCTAGGTTCAACCAAAAAAGGGTGTCTAACCCTAAGCCTCCCGGAGATGGTAATGGGTCTTTATTGCCAGATTGTGCTAGGTGTGGAAGAAAGCATAAAAGAAAGTGCCTAGCGGGTTCCAATGCTTATTTTTTTGTGGTAAGATGGACAACAAGATAAGGCATTGTCCTTCAGTTGCTAGGAATGAGGGAGATAGTCATCGTAGGGCTCAACCTTATCCTTCATCCGGTCCAAGTGGTTCAGGTACTAATGCTCCAAAGCAAAATAAGTTACATGCTCTTCAGATTCATGGTGAAGAAGAGGGTTCTCCTGATGTAGTTACTGGTATGTTGAAACTCTTTCAATTAGATGTTTATGCTTTACTTGATCCCGGTGCTACCTTGTCTTTTGTGGCGCCATATGTGGCTATGAGATTTGATGTGTTATTAGATCATTTTTCTCTCTCTACTCATGTTGGTGATTCTGTGATGGCTGAGAGGGTCTATAGAAAGTGTCCTATCTCCTTATCCCATATAGTTACTCTAGTTGATTTGGTAGAGCTTAATATGCTAGATCTTGATGTTATCCTTGGTACGGATTGGCTGCACTCTTGTTATGCTTTTATTAATTATAGAACCCGTATAGTCAGATTTCAGTTTCTAAATGAGCCTATCCTAGAGTGGAAGGGAGAAATTCCATGCCTAAGAATTTAGTTTATCTCTTGTCTTAAAGCTAGAAAGATCATTTCTAAGGGTTGCATGTACCATTTAGTTAGGGTGAGGGATATGGATTCTGAAACCCCTATACTTGCGCGAGTCCCTGTTGTTAGCAAGTATACAGAAGTGTTCTTAGATGATTTACCCGGTATTTCTCCCGAAAGGAGAATAGATTTTAGTGTTGACCAATTCCAAGGAGTGAGTTACTTTTCTAAGGTTGACCTTAGGTCGGGTTATCACCAATTGAAGGTGAAAGAGGAAGATATTCTGAAAATGTCTTTTAGAACCCGGTATGGTCATTATGAGTTGTTGTTGATGTTGTTTTGTTTGACAAACTCTCCGGCAACATTTAAGGATTTGATGAATATGGTGTTTAGACGATAACTTGATGTGTTCAGTTAGTGGACTCCACCAAGGATGGGGTTATGGTTCATAATGGTTCTGAATCATATTTTGTGGCAGATGTAAAAGCTAAGCAAAGTTTTGATCCGACCTTAGTGAAATTGAAAGAAGCGGTACTTGGAAAGTACGTTGAGGCTTTCTCCCAAGGGGGAGATGGTGTACTTAGGTACCGAGGTCGCTTGTGTGTTCTGAACATCGATGACTAGAGAGAACAAATCTTGTCAGAAACCGAGAGGTTTATCCCAAGACATTAGTATTCCTACTTGGAAGTGGGAAGATTTGAATATGGACTTTATAGTGGATTTGTCTTGATAGGACTCGAGTTAGTTCATGAGGCTATGGAGAAATTCTGACTTATTAGAGAGAGGTTGAGAACCGCCCAAAGTCGACAAAAGTCCTATGCCGATGTGAGAAGAAGAGATCTTGAGTTTGATGTTCATGATTGGGTTTACTTGAAAATCTCACCCATGAAGGGTGTAATGAGATTCGGTATGAAAAGAAAGCTTAGTCCCCGATATGTAGGCCCATATCAGATTTTGAGATGTGTTGGTAAGGTTGCTTATGAATTAGATTTGCCGAATGAGTTGGCATCAGTGCATCCAGTTTTTCATGTCTCTATGTTTAAGAAATGTGTTGGTGATCTGACATCCATAGTTTCCTTAAAGGGGTTGGAAGTTAAAGAGAATCTTTCTTATGAGGAAGTTCCGTTAGAGATTTTAGACCGGAAAGTCAAGAAGTTGAGAAATAAAGAAATAGCTTCCGTGAGAGTGTTGTGGAGGAATTAGTTAGGTGAGGGTGCTACTTGGGAGGCCGAGGCCGATATGATGTCCCGTTATCCTGATCTTTTTCCTTCTACTCCTACTGTAGCTTCAGGTAATGAGTTCCTCTTGGTTTGTCGTTTGTGTTGGAGTCATGTGTTATATGCGTTTCCATGATTTCCTTATGTTATGCATGTTCATGAAAAACTTGTGTTTTGAAAGAAAATGAGTTTACATGATTGATTTTCCTCATGTTGTTGTGCATTGAGTATGAGTTGCCTATAGACTTCATGTGATGGCTTGATGAACATGCTTTAGCTATGCTTTTGAGAATGAATTGCATATAGGCTCCATGAGAGTGTGTTGAGCATGCTTTTAGCTTGGAGAAGGTAGTTCCTCCTTGAAGATGAAAAATCTTGAAATTTCATGCATATTGGGTTGCTACATGTAGTTCCTACTTCCTTATGATGCATTGAGTATGTTTAGCTTGGAGTTGATAGTTCCTCCTTGGTTATATGCATTTAAATGAAGTTGCATTCTAGGTTGGGTTGTTAGTTCCTCTCCTACTCTTTTAGAACCAGTTTGAATCTCATTCGAGGACGAATAATCCAAGGGGGAGATAATGTAACACCCCCTATTTAGAGAAGGGAAAATATTCACTTCTTAGTCGATTAGGCGATCCGCCGAGTCGACTTGGCGATCCGCCAAGTGGAACCTCCTCGCCTTTTGGCTTGATCCCTAATGTCCTGCATTCTGTAACTTTAGGCAAGCCAAGTCGGGCTCGCCGTTTCGTTCGGCCAGTCGCCAAAGTCGACTCCCCCATCGCCTGAGTTGATTTAGCCCCCAAGTCCACTTACTGTAAAATTAGGCGAGCTAAGGGCTCATTTGCCAAGTTGCAAAGTGCCCTGACGAGCCCCAGCGAGCAGTGCTTTCAGTCATAAGTCAGGGTCCTTTGTGTCTTTTCAGATTATTTTAATTCTATACTACGTCATTTTGCCCTTCATTAAGACCCCTATATAAGTGATTTTAACCCCAAAACACACACATTCAAGTCATTATTTCCAAAACCCAAAAGAAGACCAAAGTCTTTCATCTCCAAAATATTTCTCTCTCTAGAACTTGAAGAAGAAGAAGGATTCAACCTAGGCAATGGATTAGCATTTGGCTTCAAGGTATGATAGTTTTCATCCATGCATTTCTTCAATCCAAGAAGTTCCTAAATTCTCCTATTTTAAAAGTTAGAAATCCCCAATTGAGTTAGGGTTTTCTTCAATTTTCATGGGTTCTTTTCAATGTTGATTTAAATGATTGAATTATGATCTTTTATGTATGAATTGATGAAATACTATGATTTTATGATGATTTCCCCCATGAACCCATGTAATCCCCATGTTTTCAAAGTTATAAATCATATGATGTGGGATTTGATTGTAAAGGAAGAGTTTTATGAAATTAAGAATGTATTGCTAGCTTTACATGATTTTATGATGAAATCCATATCTAACTCAAGTTTTCTAAGTATTGATGATTGAAAGTAGGTTTTGAACCTCAATAGGTAAATTATGGACTTATGCATTTTCTTATCAAATCTATGCAAATGATTTAAGGGTGCTTTGAGAGTAAAGTACCAATAATGATGTTGTTGTTGTGTTATTGAAAAAATATTCTCATAAACACATACTAGCTTGATGTGAAAGGTTTTCTCACATAATAAGGATTCTTAGGTTGAAAGGTTTTCTCACCTAATTGAATCAAAGATTAAAAGCTATTATGAAAAGATCATGGATGGTGAAACGTTTTCTCACGCATGGTCTAAGGAGCTATCCTATGATAAGGCATGTGTTGACTACCCATGTCTCTTAATGATAAGATAAGTCAACACTTAATAACTACTCTGTGGGATTTATGCTTAGCACCGAGAGGATATTGAGATGGAAGCCCTCACGTCTGTAGATCCTGGGTTTTTAGAAGCAATCTCCTTATCCCTTACCTATGTACCCCCATAGGATGATTATCTAGAGTAGACATTAGGTAGTGGATCCACTTAAGCTAGAAGTTCATGGTTCTACCTTTGCAAGTGGGACAACCCTTTTCGGTGTGGGAGACACCGGGGGATCATTTTATAGCTCACATGGTCTCTATGTCGGTTAAGGCTAATCCCCCACATTAATAATGAACTAAGGTAACTTCAAGAAGTATCAGATATGAGTTCAAAGGTTTTAAAGATGATGTTAGCTTGCATTGACCATGGTTTTATGACTTATGTTTTCTAACTCTCTTATATCATGTCTTAGCTTGGTCAATTGCATGTCATGAAATGAAATGTCCCTTTTAGAATGATTTAAATGTTTTATGCATGGCTATCATACTTGGTACATTGTTTTGTACTAACACATACTCTTGCCTACATTTTCCAAAATATATGGTCCGACAGTCAGGTTTCTCAGTTTCGTGGCGAGTGGTTGGGTTCGATATTTCCGAGCTTTGGTGAGTCCTCATGATTCGAGGATGGACTTTCATTGTTATAATTCCTTTTATTGTATTTAACTTTTGGACATGATGTATGGGCTAGGCCCAATTTCATTCTATTGTATTAGATGGCTATGATGAGACATGTTTTTAGACTTCCGCTTTTTCTTTTATCAAAACTATTAGACTTGGACTATTGTTTTACTTCTATTCTGCTATATCTTATGTTATGAAAGCTAAGTGGCTTGTATGGAGTCCTTCGGGGTTCTATACGCTATGTTACATCTAGGGGGTACCCCTGAGTCGTGACACTTCTAATGCTCATTAATATATTGCCCATCCTCGTATATTTGGTACATCCCGCGGACGCACCATCTCTTCAACTCCATGGAAAAGCAGACTGGCTCCACCCTCATACCAGGAGGGTCCTTGGCCTCACTGGTACTAGTAGCATCAGAAGCAGAGGCGGCAACTGAATCAACGCTAGAGCTGGATTGTGACTCCCTATTCTCAGCATTAGAAGGTTGGGGCCCCTCCTCTGACTAGGGTATCACCATGACGGGGGGTATTCTCCTCATCCGACACCACGACATGGCTAGACTGGTGCCTCGTAGTCCAAGGTGCCGTAGGGGAGTCTCTGCTCTTCTCAGTTTCATACTCTGACCCATTGGACTCTTTAATCATTCGGGGTAAGGGTGCCACGGAGTTGTACTTCTCTCACCTTTTTTAGGTGTTACTTTCTTTGAGGCCATTATACCTGTGGGAGCCTTGTTAGTATTCAATTTACTCAAAACACACCAAGGAAAAGAAGCAAAATAAATTTTGGAACTTAAAAAAAATTAAGACAATGTCTGTTTTTGGGACCTACGATTAGTACCTACGGGCCGTCGAGGGAACGGTGAACCATCGGTCCCCACTACTTGATTGTGTGGCTGATCAACAAAATCAGACCTATAGTCCATAGGCTGCCCCACAGCCCGTGGGTCATGGTGTTCAATCAGTACTGGTTTAGAATCAAACATTCACTTTTTACCCGACATTACATTTTCATTATTTAAACTACCAAAACACTTCTAGAACATGTATTTCAACATATTTTCATGTTATTCTATCATTCCTAGGGTTTCAGTCAAGCAATTTAGACATACAAACATTTTAACTTTGAAACCGTAAGTCAAAAACACAACTACAATGTAACAATCACATGCTTAGTGAATTTTCAGAATACATACTTGGGACCTACGAATGCCATCTACGGTCTATTGATGGAACGACGGACCATCTATGGGAACCATAGACCCTCTACATCAGCAATTTTTCAAATTCTTCTTTGCTTTCCTGCACACGGACCAAACATTAGGACTTCCTGTTTTATATTTTCTTGACTTTTTTTGGACACGGAACCTATACAACGCTAATCTATCAAACACTAAGACTCAATAAAGCATAAAATTCAATAGAAAACCATTTCAAATCCTAAAAATCACTAAAAACTTCTAAAATTGGCTAGATTTTACATCTTGGGTTGCCTCCCAAACAGTGCTTGATTTAACTACGCGGCACAACGCAGACCCCTGGATTAATCAGACTTTATCAAGATCCCATTCTTCTATCACCTTTTTGACTTCCTCTGATTGCCCCAAGTATATTTTGATTCGTTGACCATTCACCTTGAATCTTGTTCCTTCATCATTCTCAAGTTCAATCGCTCTGTGTGAAAATACTTCTACTAGTTTGAATGGGCCAATCCACTTGGACTTGAGCTTGCCAGGAAACAAGTACAATCTTGAATTGAATAAAAGCACCAAATCATCGGGAACTAACTCATGCTTTTCAATCTTTTGATCATGGTACCACTTCATCTTATCCTTATACAAGGCTGAACTTTCATTAACTTTTTGGCAAAACTCATCGAGCTCATTCAACTCATTCAATCTTTGTCTTGATGTGGCATCCCAATCCAAATTCAACTTGTTGAGTGGCCACATCACTTTGTGCTCTAACTCTACAGGCAGGTGACAAGACTTCCCAAAAATAAGTTGGTAAGGGGACATAACTATGGGAGTCTTGAATGCAGTGCAATAGGCCCATAGAGCATCATCAAGCTTTCTTGACCAGTCTGTTTTGTTTGCATTCACACTCTTTCCAAGAATTTGCTTAATCTCCTTATTTGATACTTCAACTTTCTCACTAGACTGTGGATGATAAGGAGTTGCTACACTGTAATGAACACCATACTTCTCAAGCAACACCTTGAATAACCTATTAAAAAGTGATAACCTCCATCGCTAATAATCTCCCTTGGTGTACCAATTCTAGAGAAAATACTCTTTTTTAGAAATACGGTGACACTTTTCCCTTCATTGTTTAAAAGTGCAACAACTTCCACCCATTTAGACACATAGTCAACCGCTACAAGTATGTAATTCATTCCATTCGCGCTTAAAAATGGACCTATGATGTCAAGACCCCAAACGTCAAACAACTCAATCACCATTATATGAGTCATTGGGAGTTCTTGCTTTCTTGAAATATCTCCTTCTCTTTGGTAGAGATCACAAGACTTGTCAAAATCATGAGCATCTTGGTGAATAGTAGGCCAATAATACCCACACTATAGAATTTTATGGGAAGTCCGGATACCACTATGATGTCCACCAACAGAAGATGAATGATAAGCTTCACATATACTCATCATCTCTACCTCGGGCACACAACGACGAATAATCCCATCACCACAGATATGAAATAAGTAAGGCTCTTCCCAGAAAAACTTCTTCACACCAGACATGAATTTTCTTCTTTGGTGGAACGACAAATGTGAAGGCACCAAATCACTTGACAAATAATTGGCAAAATCTGTAAACCAAGGGATAAGATCAAAAGAAGCGGCCAATACCTGTTCATCTGGGAACGCATCATTAATCTCAACTCGATCATCTTACTTCATCATTGCCGCTTCTTTTAATCTGGACAAGTGATCAGCCACTTGATTTTTTTCTCGTTTCTTTCTTTTACTTCAAAATTGAACTCTTGCAACATCAATACCCATCTAATCATTCTTGGTTTTGTATCCTTATTTGTCATAATATACCTCAATGCCAAATGATAAGTATATGCACAATGACTTTAGTGCCAAGAAAATAGGATCTGAACTTCTCAAACGCGAAGACTACAACAAGAAATTCTTGTTAAGTAATCGTATAGTTCTTTTGAGCAACACTTAAAGCTTTGCTCGCATAGTATATAGGATAAATAATCTTCTCTTGCCTTTGCCCCAATAATAAGTAACGTGCCACCCCACTCGCATCACACATAACTTCAAACGGTTGTCCCCAATCCGGTTAAATAATGATTCATGCGGAAGTCAACTTCTCTTTCTGCCCCTCAAATGCTCACAGACAAGCATCATCAAACTCAAACTTCAACTCCATTTCAAGTAGTTTTCACAATGGGTGTGCAATTTTCGAGAAATCTTTTATGAACCTCCTCTAAAAACCTGCATGCCCTAGAAAGATTCTAACACCCTTCACAGAGATGGGTGGTGGTAGCTTTTCTATCACTTCAACTTTTGCCCTATCAACTTCAATGCCCTTCTGCGGAATTCTATGGCCCAGAACTATACTCTCTTTTACCATAAAGTGACATTTTTCCTAGTTGAGCACAATATTGCACTCTTCACCTTTTCAGCACTTCACCTAAATGTATCAAGCAATCATCAAACGAGTCACCAACCACTGAGAAATCATCCATGAATACCTCTATTGTGTCCTCCACCATATAAGAAAATATAGACATCATGCAACGCTGAAAAGTTGTCGGAGCATTACACAACCCGAATGGCATTCTCTTGAAAGCAAAAGTCTCGTAAGTACAAGTGAAAGTGGTCTTCTCTTGGTCTTCCGGAGCTATGGAAATCTTATTGTAGTCCAAATACTCATCACGAAAACAATACCAACCCTTTCCAGTAAGACGATCTAACAATTAGTCCATTAACAACATTGGGAAGTGATCTTTCTCAGTCCATGCATTCAACTTGTTGTAATCGATACAAACTCTCCAACCACTCACCGACCTCATTGGGATGAGCTCATTGTTTGAATTTGGAACCACAGTGATTCCTCCCTTCATTGGCACACATTGAACCGTACACACCCAACTACAATCAACAATTGGATATACGACGTAACATCAACAACCTAATGATTTCCTTATTCTATAACAACCCGTATTCGAAAAAGGCCAAATAGCAGTTTTCCAAAAGTTGCAGGTGCTAACCCATGCCGGCCACCCACGGCCCGTGGAAGGGACCACGGACCGTTGGTGTGGTCCGTGGATGGCCAGCCTGAAAGTGGTCTGAGGGCCCGGAACCACGGCCTGACCAACGGACCATTGGTCAGACCACGGTCCGTGGTATGGGTCCGTGTTCCAAGGCCTCAATTTCAACTTTCTTACCACCAACGATGGCCTTGCAGGACGGTCCGTCGTCCTTACCACGGTCCGTCGACAGTGGCTGTAGGTCAACGGCTGACAGTTAAGTTTCAGGGTTAGTTGGTTTTTTTCCTAATTAATTAACTCCTATACTACGTCATTTTACCTTTCATTAAGACCCCTATAAAAGCATTTTAACCCCCAAATTCACCCCATTCACTTCATTCTTCCAAAATCACAAAAGAAGATCAATTCTCCTCTCCAAAATATTTCTCTCTCTAGAAACTTGAAGAAGAATAAGGATTCCACCTAGGGTTTCAAGTCAACTCTCAATTCCTCCATTGAAGGATAGCATTTGGTTTCAAGGTATGATAGTTTTCATCCATGGATTCCTTGCATCCATGGAGTTCCCAAATTCCTCTATTTCAAAAGGTAGAATTCTCCAATTGAGTTAGGGTTTTCTTCAATTGTCATGGGTTCTTTTTATTATTCATTTAAATGATTTAATTATGATCTCTTATGCATGAATTGATGAAGTACTATGATGTTATGATGATTTCCCCAATGAACCCATGTAATCCCCATGTTTTCAAGTTATAAATCATATGATGTGGAATTTTGATCTTAAAGGAAGAGTTTTATGAAATTAAGCATGTATTGCTAGATTTACATGAATTTATGATGAAATCCATATCTAACCCATATTTTCTAAGTGTTGATGATTGAAAGTGGGTTTTGAACCTCAAGAGGTAAATTATGGACTTATGCATTTTCTGATAAATCTATGCAAATGTATTACGGATGCTTTGAGAGTAAAGTATCAATGATGATTATCATGATGTGTTATTAAAAGTATTTTCTCATGTACACATAAGAGTAAGATGTGAAAGGTTTTCTCACATAGAAAGGATTCTTAGGTTGAAAGGCTTTCTCACCTAATTGAATCATAGAGTAAGAGTTATCCTAATGAAACTAGCTTGGATTGGATATCCTAGGATGCCTTTCCATGGATGATGACTTAGTTTGGATTGGCAAGATGACGTGCCTCTACATGGATACTAAGAACAAGTAAGAAATGACTATTATGTGGGATTTATGCTTAACACCAAGAGGATATTGAGATGGAAGCTCTTCCGTGAGTAGAGGTCGGGTTTCTAGTAGCAATCTCCTTATCCCTTACCTATGTGCCCCCATAGGATGATTGTCTCAGATATACATTAGCTAGTGGATCCACTTTAGCTCAGATTTATGGTCCTTACCGTGGCAAGTAGGACAACCCTTTTCAGTGTGGGAGACACCGGGGGATCATGTTATAGCTCACATGGTCTCTATGTCGGTTAAGGCTAATCCCCCACATTAATAATGAACTAAGGTTACTTCAAGAAGTATCGCATATGAGTTTAAAGGTTTTAAAGATGATGTTAGCTTGCATTGACCATGGTTTTATGACTTATGTTTTCTAACTCATTTATATCATGTTGAGCTTGGTCAATTGCATGTCATGAAATTAAATGTCCCTTTTAGAATGATTTAACTATTTTTTTATGTATGGCTATCATACTTGGTACATTGTTTTGTACTAACGCATACTCTTGCCTACATTTCCCCAAATGTAGGGTTCGACAGTCAGGGTCATTAGTTTTATGGCTAGTGGTTGCTTTTCGAGATTTCTGAGCTTTGGGTGAGTCCTCATGCTACGAGGAGGGACTTTCATTATTTTAGTTCCTTTTCTTGTATTTCACTTTTGGACATGATGTATGGGCTAGGCCCAATTTCATTCTATTGTATTAGATGACTATGATGAGACAAGTATTTTAGACTTCCGCTTTTCTTTTATAAAAACTATTGGACTTGGACTATTGTTTTACTCTTATTGTTCTATTTCTTATGTTATGAGAGCTAAGTGGCTTGTATGGAGTCCTTCGGGGTTCTATACTCCATGTTACATCTAGGGGGTATCCCTGGGTCGTGACATCTTCACAACCTCCTGCATTGGTGTATTCAATGTTTTTTGGTGCTCAATACTCTGCTTGTTATCCGACATAAGTTGAATCTTGTGAGAACAAATACCTGGTGGAATACCAATAATATCAGCAATGGTCCATCCTATAGCCCTTTTGAATCACTTCAAATACCTATATCAACGCCTCTACTTGCCCTTCATTTAAGTCAGCAGCAATAATAACAGGCAAAGTACTATTTTGGCCCAAAAACACATACCACAAATGAGATGGAAGACCTTTAAGCTCTAATTTCGGGGGGCCATCAATAGATGGTTTTGTAGGTTGAGTGTCTCAGTTCTTCGAATCCCGATCCAGCTTCTTCGGTTGACGACGAGAAAAATTTACCCTATCAAGTGCAACAACTAGCTCATCATATTCATTAATACAATCTCCATCAAAGTTCATGATTAGAGTTGCTAGTGCTTCAACAACCAATCTCTCTTCAATAGACACTTCTGGTTCTTCCTCAACAACATGATTCACCACCGACACCAACTTAATATCACTTACATGCTTCATTGATCTACAGATATTGAAAGTTACCTCTACATTGTTCAATCGGAACTTCATATGTCCTCTTTCCATGTCAACCAAATCGCGCCCAATAGAAAGGAATTGTCTCCCTAAGATGATGGGGCCCTCAAAGTCAACCTCACGATCCAATATTACAAAGTACGCCCGAAATATGAATGCCCCAACTTTCACAAGGACATCTTGAAGAACCCCAATCGGTTTCTTAACAGTTCAATCAGCCATAAGTAGCCACATTGCAGTCGGTTTGGGGGCTCCTAAACCCAACTTCTTGTATATAGACAGCGGCATAAGATTAATGCTAGAACCCAAGTCACATAGGGCTTATGCAAAATGCAACATACCAATAGTACATGGAATAGTAAATGCTCCAGGATCCTCCTTATTCTGCACTAATGATCTAGTAGCAATGGCACTACAATGCTGCAACTTGTCATCACCTTCAAAACTAACATCCCTCTTCTTAGTCACCAAATCCTTCATGAATTTTGCGTAACCTGGCATTTGTTCAACTGCCTCAATCAAAGGAACATTTATGGACAACTACTTCAGCATAGCTATGAACCTGCGACACTTTCCTTCTTTCACTTTCTTTACCAACCTTTGTGGGAAGGGAGGTGGAGGTCTCGGCATACGAATGATCTTTTGCCTCACCTGAGCCTCCTTCACATTTTGATCTTTCAGCTCCTCAACTACCTCAACGTCATCCTCATCTTGTTCTTTCTCACTTTCCATTCCAGTCGGTATAGGAGGGTCTATAGTCCGTTTTCCACCCCTAGTAGTAACTTCCATATAATGCACATCATTATTTCTATTTTTAATAGTGTTGCTAGGAAGTTTCCCTTTCTGACACGGATTTGCACTTGTGGATAACTGGTTCAGCTGCTGCTCAATCTGTTGAATCGATATTGCATGTGACTCAACTTTCTAATCAATGCCCGATAAATCATTACACATTAGTTGAATCAAATCTTTTCATCATCTTGTTCTTCATATCTTCAATGTGATTCGTACTCGATCCAGCATCTCGGTTCCCAGGTGAAACATAGGGTCCCTTCTTATCATTCCTATTGTCGTACACATTTCGGTTATAGTTGTTGTCCTGATTATAGTTTCCATCACAGACATAGTTCTCTTTAGGATTATAGTAACTATAGTTCTGACCTTGGTTTCCTTGACCTTGGAGCCAATTATCCGAATTTGATGCTATGCCATTGGTCCGGAAACCCCGCGTTTGATCTTTCACAAGATTCGCATCCTCCTCATATATGTACTCATCAACATGTGGTGCTCTATTATGGTAGTTCACTGCATTCACTTTTTCTGCACTTCTGATGTTTCAACACCAAGCCAACCTCTATTCTCAATCGGGCCATCTCCTTATGAATATCATCATTGGACTGATTCGGTGAGGCTTGGAATTCAAACATATTCCTTCCAGAGTTCGACATTCTAGTACTCAATGCCTTTTTATTTTGCAAGATCTTTTCAAGTTTCTCAGCAATCTCTTGAAATGTGTTTTATCCAAAAGATCCTCCAGCAATAGTATCGAGCACAGATCTTCCATTATCATCTTGCCCTCTGTCGAAATACTCCTTCAATGACTCGTCAATTATGCGGTGGTTAGGCACACTTCTCATAAACCCACTGAATCTATCCCAAGATCAACTAACTGACTCACCATTCACTGCTACGAAGTTATTGAGTTTATCCTTGAGATTAAACTTCTTGGACAACGGAAAATACTTCTCCTGGAATATCTTGTGTAACCCATCCCAAGTGGTGATTGAGTTATACGGCAACTCAGACAGCCATACAGTAGCATCACCTGTCAACGAAAGTGGAAACACCCTTAAGCCGATCGCATCCATGTCTAAATTTTGTCATCCCACACTACTCATACAGACACTCTTCACTTTGCTTAGATGAGCATATGGATTCTCCGAAGGTAACCCAACAAACAGCCCTCTAGATGTAAGCATTTGCATCAAACTTTTGGTTACCACAAATGACTGTCCAGGAGGTAGTTGAGGAACAACTATAGAACCAGTCGACCCCACAACGTTATAATCCACCCTGTAGTTTTCACACACATCGGGTGTTGGCTGATTTTGCACTCCTTCAGCATTTTCTACTTGAGGGTTTCCCAGAAATTTCTAGGCACTTCCATAGCTCCAGAAAGTTGCACTCACGCAACACCCCCTTGACCCGCTCCAATTGTATCATTCAGTACCTTAAGATTTTGGCCTCTTCCAACCATTCTTTGCAGAGTTCTTCTTAATTAGGGATCGTAAGGGGTCAGATGATTTCCCTGACTCCGTGTGTCACGACCCAAATTTACAACTCATGATGGCACCTATGTTCCCAACCGATAGGTAAGCCAACCTAATAATTTTACCAATTTAACTAAATAATGAGGTAAAAAGATAAACAACAAGTAAATATCTCCAACACTAAGTCCTTCATTAATACGAAATGCGAAAAGCTAAAATATCACTCCAAGACTTGGTGTCATAAATACAAGAGCTTCTAAAATACGGTGCAAGTCTGAAACTAAAATGACAAGCCTAAACATAAGAGATATCATGTTTGAAAACAAAAGCAACAGAATAAACCAGAAAATAGAGGGAGGTTTGGGCTATGGAACAGCCAAATAGCTCACCACAACTCAAAGATACTCCAAGCTCGGACTCAAAAAGCTCCACGAGAGGTGCTCGTATTAGGAATCAAATCTGCACCACAAAAGAGTGCAACAAGTGTAGTATGAGTACGAAACCACGTGTACCCAGTATATATCATAGACCGACAACGAAGAAGTAGTGACGGGAGTTCATATAAGAAAATCAGTTATTTACTTATAAAAGTCTATATTATACTTACCAGTCAAGTTTCACCAAATAGAGGTAATCAAATATCAAGTATTTTCCAACCACCAATAAAACACATAATCATTAAGAATGAATGATGTCATGAGATGCAATGCAATATGACACCATGAAATGATATGCCTCAGATACCAAGTATTCTGTCAACCGTATATACATGATACTCCTCGGAAATACATCGAGAGTTCATGACCCATGGGGGACTCGCGAGGTTCATATACCGACACGGATGATCTCTACGTGTCTGCGCAGACGATCTCAACGCACTATCATAAAATCAAATAATTTCCGCACGACTGATCTCTACGTGCCCAAATTATAATCTTAACATCTCACCATCCCCAGCATGAACGATCTCCACGTGCCCAACTTATACTCAATCTCATGTCAATGCATGTGCACAATATGATTTCAAATAAAGGGATGATGATGCATCTCAATCAAATATCAATATGATATGTAATCACCTTAGCTATCACAAGTACACGGGTTTAATAAAGAACACAATCACACATAATAAATCAAGTCAATAATATATCATCTAATGCCCATATGCTTTGGCATTCTCGGATTACAATCTGCATTCTATATTAAGAAATATTCCCTTTATAACACCGGTACTCGTACCAATGCCCGTCACACCATTGGTACGAGATCCATATCTTTTCTCCCTTACCCATGGTCTATTCCATTTTCAATCCTTAATTAGAAAAACGTCATTCAATGAAGTCTGAAAGTCTTAACATACCTCGAATGTCGAACAAGTGCCACAAATCCTCAAGATTTTTCCTTCCCTTTTCGCAAAGTTTCAGAACGTTCTCAATCTACCAATTATGCAATATTTGTAAGCACGCGAGTTCATAGACACCCATATTATTTATGTCTATCGTAGACCCAAAAACTCACTCATATCTCTTAACCAAACTCCTAATTTTGATATAATTTATATGTCAAAAATCATAGTTGCTAAATTTCATGCCTAGGGTTAAGCCTCAATCTCTCCAAAAATCATAAATCTAATGGTGTTCATATAACACAATACACCTAATTTATAATGCGATAAACAAATTACATTATTTGAACTTGAAGCCACTGGTTACTAACCAGTGGCGACAACCATGACCAATCCAAACCCTCCCTTTCATCACCTCCAATCATTTACCCATTTACACGGTTACAATGTTAACAAAAGGAACCAAATAATTATTCTACAGAAACTAAAATTTTCAATCCAAAATTAAAACCTCCATTCTTTTCTTTTAACAAACCATGTACTTGTAAGGATCCACTATTAGAAACCATTAATTCATGTAAATAAAAGAATAAGTCTTTTAAAACCCTTATCTGCACCTCACTACAAAATGGAAAACTGAAACCCCCAACCCTGCATTGAGTTTTTATTCCTAACTTTGTAATCATTGTCTAATGATTGCATACTAATCATTACTAAGTAAACAATCATCCAATTCAACCTAATAATTATACTAAATTTTTTCTAACTTTCAAATACCAAGTGATAGCAAAATAATATATTATCGCCAGATTCCTTCACGCCAATAATTTATATCACTTATGTGCGCTTATGCAGAAAGTAGAGTCGACTAAAGAAAAGCTTTTTACCTGAAGTATTCTTTTTTCCATCCCTCTTCGGTTTGTATTCTACACCGCACAAATTAGTCTCCAACTCTTTTGTTTTCCCCTTTTTTTCTAAAATAACTCCACTAACATATTTTAATTATATGGTCCAAGTGATAAAGATAATTAAATAGGTCATGGACTCGGCCCATTAACTATTCAACTAAATACTCGTAGTTACCGAATATTTCAGAATTTCCATTTAAATTTTACGGGAAGAGTCAAAATAGTTCTAGTTCTCAAAACGACCTAGCGGGTCATTACATCATCTACCACTTAAACAAACGTTCGTCCTTGAACAGTAAAAGAATAGAACGCACCTGAACGCTCAAAAAGTTGAGGATATCTACTCCTCATGTCACACTCGATCTCCCATATAGCCTCCTCCACTGGACGATTCTTCCATTGAACCTTTACTGAAGCAATCTCTTTCAACCTTAACTTTCGAATTTGCCTATCCAAAATGGTTACTAGCGCCTCCTCAAAAGTCAAATTCTGATCAAGTAACACCGAATCCCATTGAATCACATGAGCACCACCCTGATGATACTTTTTCAA
The DNA here is from genome assembly GCA_029582245.1 of Solanum etuberosum. Taxonomy (NCBI): domain Eukaryota; kingdom Viridiplantae; phylum Streptophyta; class Magnoliopsida; order Solanales; family Solanaceae; genus Solanum; species Solanum etuberosum. Next base: position 33,574 of record JAJONR010003738.1, read on the forward strand.
CATCAAAATATGAAATACGGGGTGAACACCCAACAAACCAGGTGGCAAAGCCAACTCATACGCCACCTCACCAATACGCTCAACAATCTAGAAAGGACCGATATACCTTGGGCTCAATTTGCCCTTCTTTCCAAATCTCATCACACCCTTCATGGGCGAAACCTTTAATAGAACCCGCTCTCCAGCAATGAACTCCAAATCATGAACCTTCCGATCTGCATAACTCTTTTGCCTACTCTGAGTGATGAGAAGTCCATCTTGGATCAACTTCACCTTGTCCAAGGACTCCCTCAACAAATTTGTACCCCACGGTCTAACCTCAAATGCATCAACACAACCAATTGGAGATCGACATCTCCTACCATACAAAGCCTCAAATGGTGCCATCTCAATTCTCGAATGGTAACTATTATTGTAAGCAAACTTCGCTAATGGCAAAAACCGATCCCAGTGACCACCAAAGTCGATCACACACGCCCGCAATATGTCCTCAAGAACTTGAATAGTCCGTTCAGACTGACCGTATGTCTGAGGATGAAAGATTGTACTAAGATCCAGCCGAGTGCCGAACTCCTTCTGCATAGAACGCCAGAAATGAGATGTAAATTGTGTGCCACGATCTAAAATAATAGAAATGGGAACCCCATGCAAACGAACTATCTATCGAATATAGATCTTGGCTAACTTCTCTGAATTATAGGTAGTCTGAACTGGTACGAAGTGTGCAGACTTAGTCTATCAATCCACGATGACCCATATAGCATCAAACTTACCCAAGGTACGTGGAAACCCTACCACAAAGTCCATAGCAATACGCTCCAACTTCCACTCAGGTATTAGTATCCTCTGAGTTACACCTCCAAGCTTTTGGTGTTCATATTTCACTTGCTGACAATTCAAACGCCGAGATACAAAATCTACTATGTCGCTCTTCATACGACACCACCAATAATGTTGCTTCAAATCACGGTACATCTTAGCAGCCCTCGGATGAATAGAGTACCTCAAACTATGTGCCTCCTCCATGATCAGTCTAGTCAAATCACTTGTCCAAGGAACACAAATACTACCTTTTATCCTCAAAACTCCCTCACTATCAAGAATTGCATCCTTGGCTTCTCCTTTTGACACCTTGTCTCGAATCTTACATAAATCACCATCATCAAACTGTTGAGTCCGAATTTGTTCCAACAAGGATGACCTAGCCTCCACATAAGCCAAAACCTTACCAGATTCTGAAATATCAAGCCTCACAAAGCTATTGGCCAAGGACTGAACATCCCTAGCTAAAGGACGCTCGCCAACCTGTAACAAGGCTAGACTACCCATACTTATCGCCTTTCGACTCAAGGCATCTGCTACCACATTTGCCTTGCCCTGATGATAAATAATAGTCATATCGTAGTCTTTGAGCAACTCCAACCATCTCCGCTGCCTCAAATTGAGATCCCTCTGACTGAATATATATTGGAGACGATGATGATACATGAACACCTCACAATGTACCCCATAAAGGTAATGCCTCCAAATCTTCAATGCAAATACTACAACCGCCAACTCTAAGTCATGAGGGTAGTTCTTCTCGTGAATCTTCAACTGCCTCGAAGCGTAAGCTATCACCTTCCCCTTCTGTATCAATACAGAACCAAGACCAATCCAAGAAGCATCACAATATACAATAAAACCCTCTCCCTCCACGGGTAGAGTTAAAATCGGAGAAGTAGTCAATAAAGTCTTGAGCTTTTGGAAACTCACCTCACACTTGTCATACCTCTGAAAAGTCACTTCCTTTTGGGTCAATCTAGTTAATGGGGATGCAATGGATGAGAACCTCTCTACAAATCATCGATAATAACCTGCAAGGCCTAAGAAACTCTGAATCTCAGTAACTGAAGCAGGTCTGACCCAATCTCGAACTGCCTCAATCTTCTTAGGATCCACCATAATACCTTCCTTGGACACTACATGTCCCAAGAATGCTACCGAACTAAGCCAAAACTCACACTTTAAAAACTTTGCATAGAGCGTCTTCTCCTTTAGAATCCCAAGCACAATTCTCAAATGATGCTCGTGTTCCTCCTTACTGCGGAAGTATATCAATATATCATCTATGAAAACAATAACAAAGGACTCCAAGTACGGTCTGAACACTCCGTTCATCGATTCCATAAAAGCTGCTGGGGCATTAGTCAATCCAAAAGACATCACCAAAAACTTGTAATGGCCATAACGTGTCCGAAAAGCTGTCTTAGGGATATCCTCCGCCCTAACCTTCAGCTTATGATAGTCGGATATCAAGTCAATCTTGGAGAAAACTGAAGCACCCTGCAGCTGATCAAATAAATCATCAATACGAGGTATCGGGTACTTATTTTTTATTGTTATCTTGTTCAACTGCCGATAGTCAATACACATACGCATCGATCCATATTTCTTCTTCACAAATAACACTGGAGCACCCCAAGGAGATACACTCGGTCTGATAAACCCCTTGCTCAACAAATCCTGCAATTGCTCCTTCAACTCTTTCAATTATGTCGGTGCCATGCGATAAGGACGAATGGAAATAGGCTGAGTGCCTAGTTTTACGTCAATACAAAAATCAATATCACGATCTGACGGATGACCTGGTAAATATGTCGGAAATACCTCCGAAAATTAACTCACCACCGGAATAGACTCAAGCATAGGAGTTTCAACACTAGTATCTCGAATGTGTGCCAAGTAAGCCAAACATCCTCTCTCTACCAAGTGACGAGCTTTAAGAAATGATATCACCCCTTTAGGAGGGTGACTAAGAGAACCTTTCCATTCTACTATAGGAATTCCAGGCATAGCTAATGTAACTATCTTGCAATGACAATTTAAAATTGTCTGATAAGGACATAACCAATCCATACTAAGAATCACATCAAAATCTACCATATCTAAGACCTTTAAATCTGCATGAGTGTTATATCTCATCAAGGTAACTATACATAGTCGATACACCTGATCTACCACTACAGAATCCCCAACAGGAGTAAAAACATGTACCGGCAAATAAAGAGACTCACATAATATATCAAGACTCGAAGCAAAATATGTGGACACATAAGAATAAGTAGAGCCTGGATCGAATAATACAGTAGCTGGTCGATGACAAATTGAAATAATACATGTGATAACAGCATCTGAAGCCTCAGCCTCTGGCCTACCCGGAAAAGCATAACAGTGTGAATGACTGCCCTCAGACTGTGAACCTCCACGACCACCACCTCGACTAGAATGGGAACCACCTCTACCTGAAGAAGAACCATCTATGCTACTCTGTACACCTCCCCTAGTTGGAGGTTGTGCAGCCCTGGAAGTCGAAGCCTCAGAACCCTGATGTAAGCCACCACGTATGGTCCTAGGGTAATCTCTCACAAAATGTCCCATATCACCACACTCAAAACAACCCCTACGAGACGTAGGCTGATGAGAGGAACCCGAATGAACAGAATACCCTCCACGGCCTACAGGTCTGGAAGATGAAACCTGTGAAGTATGCACCGAACTCGAAGAACTATGCCCAGAGTAATGAGCCTTAGACGCTGGTATAGCAGCATGAATGGGTCTGCTGGACTGAGAGTGATAACCTCTCCCGAAGTAACCTAGACTCTTAGGTGGAGCACCACAATAATCACCAGAATGACGGGCCCTCTTTCCCTCACGCTGCTCCAATCCCTCATGTCGAATCATCTCTAACTCCTTGCAGCATCTACCACCTTATGGAACGGAACACCAGAAGCAACAACTTGAGAAACTCTCTCACGAATTGGAATAATCAGCCCCTTAACACACCTTCTCACTCTCTCAGCCTCTGTGGGAAGTATCATCGAAGCATGCCTAGCCAAGGCATGGAATTTACCTTCATACTCTGCGACTGAAATACCATCTTGTTGCAAACCCTCGAACTCGGCCCTCTTGCGCTCCCTCTCACTGCGTGGAACAAACTTGGCTAGAAACACCTGTGTAAACTGAGTCCATGATAGTGGAGAGGATCCAACTGGCCAACTACTAATATAATCCCCTCCACCACTGCTTGGCAGAGCCATTCATCTGAAACGCTATGTAGTCAACTCCATGAGACTCCACTAATGCAAGATTATGCAACCTCTCATGACAACTAACTATAAATTCATATGCATATTCAGTTAAGTCACCAGTATAAGTTGGAGGATTCATTAGTCTGAACCTCCCAAACATCTTTTGTTCATCAACGGCCATGGAAGGCCTGTTCGCCAAGTGTGATGCAATACCTGGAAATTCCATACTATCTAAACGGGGAGCTACAGCAGTAGCTGGCTGAGTCCTGGGAGTGTGAGAATCTGGAACAATAATAGGATCTGGAGTCTGACCTCCAACAGGAGTCTGTGAGGCATCAGAGGTGATAGGCAAAGTTCCCGCCTACACTATTCTGGCTAGAAGTCCTAACATACGAGCCAAGGTTTCTTGAAGCACTGGGGTGGCAATAATACTGGTTGGAGCCTGAGCTGGTCCATCCCCATCGACACGATCCTGCACATCCCCATGAATAACATCTGCATCAGGAAGTACTTCCCTATCATGGCCCAGGGTAGCCATTGGTACTTGGCCTTTCACGAGTGCTGCAATACGACCCCTACCCCAACCTCGACCTCGACCTCGTCCCCTGCCTCTACCTCGGATAGTGATCCCAGAAGCAGGCGCAGGAATAGGCTCTTGATCACCACTTGCAGATGTATGAGTCCTCACCATCTGAGAGAGAAGGAGATATCAAGATTAGAATTTCAACAAGGTCAAGTGTGCACGATAAGGAATGAAATAATAGAATTTTCCTAAATGTCCTATAGCCTCTCGAAGATAGGTATGGACGTCATCATACCGATCTGCAAGACTCAACTAGACAATGCTCTTGTACTCGTGAGACCGATGAACCTAGGACTCTGATACCAAATTGTCATGACCCAAATTTACAAGTCATGATGGCACCTATGTTCCCAACCAATAGGTAAGCCAACTCAATAATTTTACCAATTTAACTAAATAATGAGGTAAAAAGGTAAACAACAAGTAAATATCTCCAACACTAAGTACTTCATATATACGAAATGCGAAAAGCTAAAATACCATTCCAAGACTTGGTGTCATTAGTACAAGAGCTTCTAAAATACTGTGCAAGTCTGAAACTAAAATGACAAGCCTAAACATAAGATATATCCTGAAAACAAAAGAAACAGAATAAACCATAAAATAGAGGGAGGTGTGGGCTACGGAACAGCCAAGCAGCTCACCACAACTCCAAGATACTCCAAGCTCGGACTCAAAAATCTCCACGAGAGGTGCTCGTATTAGGAATCAAATCTGCACCACAAAAGAGTACAACAAGTGTAGTATGAGTATGAAACCACGTGTAACTAGTATATCTCATAGACCAACAACGAAGAAGTAGTGACGGGAGTTCAGATAAGAAAATCAGTTCTTTACTTATACAAGTCTATATTATACTTACCAGTCAAGTTTCACCAAATAGAGTTAATCAAATATCAAGTATTTTCCAACCACTAATAAAACACATAATCATCAAGAATGAAGGATATCATGAGATGTAATGCAATATGACACCATGAAATAATATGCCTCAGATACCAAGTATTCTCTCAACCGTATATACATGATACTCCTCGGAAATATATCAAGAGTTCATGACCCATGGGGGACTCGCGAGGTTCATATACCGACACGGATGATCTCTACGTGTCTGTGCAGACGATCTCAACGCACTATCATAAAATCAAATAATTTCCGCACGACTGATCTCTACGTGCCCAAATTATAATCTTAACATCTCACCATCCCCAGCATGAACGATCTCCACGTGCCCAACTTATACTCAATCTCATGTCAATGCATGTGCACAATATGATTTCAAATAAAGGGATGATGATGCATCTCAATCAAATATCAATATGATATGTAATCACCTCATCTATCACAAGTATACGGGTTCAATAAACAACACAATCACACATAATAAATCAAGTCAATAATTTATCATCTAATGCCCATATGTTTTGGCATTCTCAGATTACAATCCGTATTCTATAGTAATAAACTTTCCCTTTATAAAACCGGTACTCGTACCAATGTCCGTCACACCATTGGTACGAGACCTCCATCTTTCGCCCTTACCCATGGTCTATTCCATTTTTAATTCTTAATTAGAAAAACGTCCTTTAATGAAGTCTGAAAGTCTTAACATACCTCGAATGTCGAACATGTGCCACAACTCCTCAAGATTTTTCCATCCCTTTTTGCAAAGCTTCAGAACATTCCCAATCTACCAATTATGCAATATTTGTAAGCACGCGAGTTCATAGACACCCATATTATTTATGTCTATCGTAGACCCAAAAACTCACTCATATCTCTTAACCAAACTCCTACTTTTGATATAATTTATATGTCAAAAATCTTATTTGCTAAATTTCAAGCCTAGGGTTAAACCTCAATCTCTCCAAAAATCATAAATCTAATGGTGTTCATATAACACAATACACCTAATTTATAATGCGATAAAAAAATTACATTATTTGAAATTGAAGCCACTGGTTACTAACCAGTGGCGACAACCATGACCAATCCAAACCCTCCCTTTCATCACCTCCAATCATTTACCCATTTACACGGTTACAATGTTAACAAAAGGAACCAAATAATTATTCTACAGAAACTAAAATTTTCAATCCAAAATTTAAAACCTCCGTTCTTTTCTTTTAACAAACCATATACTAGTAAGGACCCACTATTAGAAACCATTAATTCATGTAAATAATAGAATAAGGCTTTTAAATCCCTTATCTGCACCTCACTACGAAATGGAAAACCAAAACCCCCAACCCTGCATTGATTTTTTGTTCCTTACTTTGTAATCATTGTCTAATGATTGCATACTAATTATTACTAAGTAAACAATCATCACATTCAACCTAATAAATATACTAAATTTTCTCTAACTTTCAAATATCAAGTGACAGAAAAATAATACATTATCAACAGATTCCTTCATGCCAACAATTTATACCACTTATGCATGCTTATGCAGAAAGTAGAGTCGACTAAAGAAAAGCTTTTTACCTGAAGTATTTTTTTTTCCATCCTTCTTCGCTCCGTATTCTACACTGCACAAATTAGTCTCCAACTCTTTTGTTTTCCCCTTTTTTTCTAAAATAACTTCACTAACTTATTTTAATTATATGGGCCAAGTGATAAAGAGAATTAAATAAGTCATGGACTCCGCCCATTAACTATTCAACTAAATACTCGTAGTTATTGAATATTTCAAAATTTCCATTTAAATTTTACGAGAAAAGTCAAAATAGTTCTAGTTCTCAAAATGACCTAGCGGGTCGTTACACCGTGTACTTGCCATACACCGAAAATAAGACCTATAGAAAACAAAAATAAAACAAAACGTAAATCAAAAAATAATTGACTAAAGTTTAATAACAAAATTAGTCTAATCTAAAATCCTTAGGAGTTGTTTGGTAGCTGGATAAGGCCAAAGCTAATACATGGATAACTTGGTTATTCATGTATTAATTTTATACGATTTTTGGTTTGCAAATAGAATAAATGTTCTTCATCTATTAATTTTATACAACGTTTGGTTGGAAAATTTTTAAATGTTGTATAAAAGTTATTCATGTATTATTTTTATACGGTGTTTGGTTGCATTTTTTGTAATCCTACATAATCAATACTTGTATAACTTATGAGGGAAACTATGTATAATTTATGTGGGATAGAAGATGGATAAGTTATGTGGGTATTAGTTATACATGTATTAACATGGTAAATTACACATTCACCCCTATTAATTTACTCTTAAATATATATTAATTTACAACAAATCAGATAATTAATACATATTTAAAAAGCACCATCATTTTTTTTCTTTGAGTTTTTTGTCTTGATAATTGCTTAGTTTCTTTTCTTAAATTCTGTTAGTTGTTTTCTTTTTAGTTAAAATTACAAGTTCTAATTTTTTTGCTTAAAAATTCAAGTTTTAATTTTTTTTTTGAAAAAATCCAAGTTTTAGATTTTTTAGTTATCTATTATTTAGTTTAATTTAAATTACATACTACTTAATTACTTAATCATATTAAATACAAATTACTTAATTATTTTTAGTTATTTGTTATTTACTTTGTTATTTTTAGCTATTTATTTAGTTTTACTATGTTATTTTTAAAGTTGGTTATTTTAATGCTTATAATAAATATTAGCTCACTAATAACTTTTGAAATTAAGAAATAAAAATTTACTCACTAATATATTGCAATCTCTAAGTAACTAAACTTTGGATAACTAATACCTACATAACTAATACATGTATAGCTAAACCTTGCATAACTAATACATATATAACTAAACCCTGCATAACTAATACATATATAAATAAATCCTGCATAACTAATATATGTATAAGTAATACCCACATTACTAATACCTGCATAACTCTATCCAGCTACCAAACGACCTCTTATTCCCCGGCAGCGGCGCCAAAGTTTGATACGCCCAATTACACCTCTCTAAAGAAGTATAAGCGATCGTTGCCAAATAAAGAACCTAACAGAGGTTCAGATCGATCCCACGAGTAATATGGTCTAGAGTTAGGCTAATTCACAGTTATTTGTACTTTGAGTCAGGTTTACTTCCATAAAAGGGGTATTTGTAAATAAATTAATAATTGATTGATTTGTAGTAACAAGTAAACAACAGTTTGTAATATCAATATGAGAATGAAACTAGGGCACATGTGTTCCCCACAAGCTCTTAACACAGTAATCCTAATAATGGTAACTATTTCCTAGTATTAACATGCAAGATTGGTAAGTTAGGTATCTCCTAAGTGATTGGTTGTCCAAGTAGGAAATTTTACCACGCAACTTGGTGGGTCTACGGGTGTATGCTTTACTAACCCTTACCCTTAACCCCAGATTAGCCCTCTCAGTAGGTGGGTCATGCTATAAGATAGCGGATTATCGCGCTAAATCTTCGTTGTTTAATCCATTTCTCATTCATTACTTCCTTGGTCGGAAAAATACGAATGAGGTGAGTTCTAACGTTGTGCATCGTTAAAAAGCATTCAAAACTAAGAGATTAACAATACATGCATAAACACAATTTCAGAATTACTTAATTAGTTTTACGTTCTGAATCACTCATGGTTCCCACAACCCTAGTTGTGGATTTAGTTGTTCATGCTTGAGTTATCACAATTCATAATAGAGTTGAAAAGATGAATAATGAACTTACAAGTAGAATAAATGGAATCTGGAATCTTGAATTGAAGAACAAATGCAAATATCATAAACTAAACTTCAAGAATTAAATATCGAAAGTGTTCACAAAATAATTCTCAATGCCAAAATAAAGTATCACAAAAATTCTAACAGCCCAAAAACGAAATTTACTACTAATATTCATAGAAAATAAATCCTAAACCAAGTTGGAAAATGAATCTTGAGGAAATTCGGGTCTAACAGTGTCGCCCACGAGTGGTCACTTACAGCTCGTCACACGAATGAAGGCTCGTAGGTGCCATCGTCACTCAGCAGTTGGTCAAATTCTTGTGGGTGTCATCAACGGGCCTTACATATGGCTCGTGGGTCAAAGCACGACCCTTCCTGTTCAATCGTCATTCATGGACTAGAACTCATCTTCTTTAAATTCATCCTTGACTCATCATTACCGGCTCGTCAAAGGACCTACGGTCTCTTAGTCACTTCATCATTTCATACTTAGTCCATGCTCCTCATCCTATCACCCACACCAATCACCTACGGCTCGTCAAAGGAACGACGGCTCGTAGGTGGGCTCGTTTGTTACCAAGTCACTGTCGTTACATGTACTTTTAACATCACAGCTCCAAAACCTATTTTCGGTAAAACTAGATTAAAATACCATCATATCTAATAACAAAATGCCTAAGACTTATTCAAAACTACAAGTTTGATGCATAAAAATTATTGTAAACTTACGGTACATCAAACATCAATTGAGGTGTTGGGATGTAACCCATACACTACATACAAGGTCTCAAAGAAAAACAACTAAATTAATAAAAGTCTTCGTTGTCTTTCCCTCGAAGTATGAGGACTCATCAATCCAATAGTAAACTAGCAATCCAATCTATACACGAGCGGGATGAGGGCATCGTACCCTATATTATAAAACAGTATAGGCACAAGTATGCATTAGCACATGGAGTGTACTAAGTAAGAGGAAAATGCATAAAAATATGAACATGAGCACTTTGGAACTTCAAACATGATATGCATGATCAAGCTAAAACATAGTAAAAAGCCTTTAAAAGAAAAATCATAAATCATGAACAAAGTCAATGCATACTAAAAACATAATGAAAAGCTTTCATAAAACATTGTTCATTTTTGTGGGATATTGACAACTAACCGACATAGACTCTTTCTCCCACAACAAAAAGAGATGTTATACTTTTCAAGGTAAGGATCATAAAATTTTGGATTAGGTGGATCCACTAACTATGTCTTTCTAATACAAATCCTATGGGGGCACGTCGTTAGGGACAATGATATTTTGAGAGGAAAAAGAAGACTCGAAGCTTAGAACCCAAGGTTTCTTGCTTGAGCTTTAGAGAATTTTGAGAGGGGTGAACTTGGATAGGATTTGGGGATTTGAGAGAATGAGAGGGTTTGGGTAGATTTAGGAATTGGAAATCAGATAGGTCAAAAATGACATAGTATAGGGGTTAATTGGGTAGGAGAAGAACAAAACACCTTTCATTAAAAATTGTTGGAAGACCCTACGGTTTAGACCTACGGACTGTACTGGTTAACCGTAGGTCAACTTACTTGGATATAAACATTTGGCCAACTTTCCACAAAACCCTTCTACGGACCATCGACCTTTCTACGGTCTGTAGACCCATTCGTGGTCCTCAAATTTGAGTCCAAAATTTTACTAAATCTGAATCAACTCTAAATGGCACTTACTACGGCTCGTAGACCATTCTATGACCTGTCCTGGTCAATCGTAGATACAACTTCAGAAACTTGAATCTCCTAAATCTTAACTCAGTTCTTACGTTCTCCATCTACGACCCATAGATGCTTTTACGGACTGTAGACGAGTCTCGTGGACATGAGGCAATAGCCAAAATGAGAACTTTCCTTTCCATTTTGACTTTCCAATTTTTGAGGTATTACAAGTTACTAAGTTGATGAACTAATATGTTTGTGATATCATAAAGTGTGAGCTACGAAAGCATGATTAAATTTATTTGGTTGATTCTAGTGCAGGTGGATAAATCCTTAGGTGTTAATGGTGAATCGATGGTGAAAATTCTATAGAGTTGTTTGACGAAGAACAAAGAGCTCAGTGTGGACTCATGATCTTGGACGTATTTATATGCCCAATTACTATTATTTACCCACATATATTTTATGTTTCGAGAGTAATATTTATACTATTGACTATTTTTGGATGAATATTGTGATGATTGCACACTAACATACATGATTAGCAAATGCAGGCATTTTTGAAGAAGTGTGAGCGCAAAGGAGCTTGAAAGGACCTTATAGGAGGCTAGAAGAAAAGAGTACGACGCAAGTCTGGGTTGAAGACTGTACTGGCATGCCGCCCTAGCCTGAAAAAGCTGAGACCCAGTGCTGGCACACTGCAAGCGCCCAGCGCCAGCCTGGGGATCACTGCTGGGCTGCCTGGCGCGCTGTCGTCGAATTCACCAACGAATTTTCGGTCTTTTTAGGACTCAAAATCCAATTAGGAGAAGGGGTTATTTTCCTAAAATCTATAAATAGAATCATAGGCTTCTTTTGTAGGGTTACTACTTCTTTTCAAGAGCAAGGGAAAAAAATTCACCTTAGGTTTCAATCTTCCACTATTTTTTAGTCTTGAATTACATGATAACAATATTGTTTATGTTTTTGAGTGTTATGAGTGGATAAAAGTCTTTGTTCTAGGATTGTAGCCATGGATGATTGTTGAACATCATTTTATGGATGACTTTGGTTATCATATAAATTACTGTTGTATTCATGTTTTAGTTTTTCATGCTTGATCACTATTGAGATAAATCCATTATCTATTCTTGAACTTGAGAAACAAATAAGTAGATAGAACCAGAGAATACAAGGAGCGTGATCTTTCTTGCATACCACTTGTTTAGATTTGTGTTTAGGATTGAGACTCGGACAAACATTGTGTTTGGTTAAGAAACATGATGAAAAATAAATGCTCCAAAATTGAGTTTTTCTATACCCACTCAATGATGTAGTTAGACGGTCAATTGGGGTAGGTGGTTAGACGTCGAGAGATCATGATCATAATATCAACTCTCTAAATCAGTAATTTGATAACCATAAGAAATTCATGAAAGAGATGTGATACATGAATCCTTAGCATGTTGCAGCCCTGAAATGGTCCCTTTTATTGTTTTAAAACCGAAAAAGAAGTTGTCCATTATTAATTACTTTCAAGTATTAAATAATTGCAATCATAGTAGTAATAACAAACAAATCAAATTCTTGAACTACACTTGCTTTAAATTGTAGATTGAGCTGAATTAGATATAAATTGATCATTAAGCCTCTTGGGTTCGAAAATCTGGCTCTAAAAGAGCCACTATATTACTTTTACGATCACGTACACTTGCGTTGTCCATTAGAGAGAAACAATATGTATCTGGACAGTATCATACGACTAAGCCTCTTTAAATACAAGATTGAATGAATAAAAGTGATACAAGAGTGAATAAGTACAAGTGATACAAGAGCGAATGACCACAAATAATATAAGAGTGAATGAATACAACTGATACAAAAGCGAAAAAAATATAAGTGTTATAAGACCGAGAGCTCAAAATACATAATTTAGCCTACATGCACGTATGAATATAGTCGCTTGACACCTCAAAATATATCGAAATATAGCCTAAATGCACGAATGAATACAACAAATACAGTCGTCCAACATCTCAAAAAATATAGAGATACAAAAGGAGAGATGAAAAAAAAAAATCCAATGAGAGATGGTGAGAGAGGGAGTGAGGGATACAATCTAAAAGCACGTATGAATACAACAAATCTAGTGTCTTGAGACCTCAAAAATATAGAAATGCAGACAAATAGTGGTGGAAATACAATATATATATATATATATGAAATACAATCATTTGATACCTGAAAAATGTCGAAATACAATAGAGTAGGGTGAAAATATTGAATACAACAAGAGCAAATGAATATATATCGAGAAGGGTGTATATATGTCTCAAATATAAATGAAAATATCTTTAATTAATAGTTTGATCTAAAAATGTTAATTTAGTTCAAAAATGTTCCTACCGCTAATAGTTTAATTCAAAAATGTACATGTTGCTACTTAATGAGTAAGAAACATCTTTTTTTTTACAGTAAATATATTATTTTTAAAAAAAATACATTTTATTCTTTAAAAAAATAAAATTCAACCACCTCAAAGACAATAATTGTTAGTGGAAATATTTTTTTTTTTAAAATTAGGTATGTAGTCATGGTAAATAAAAGAAAATCCAACACAAATGACACCTTGGAAATTGCATTGCCCAAGGTTGATTTATATGGTTGACGTGGAATGATGTGGTCTGCCAAAACCTCTAGGAACACGCGCGGCATCCTCCAAACACTAATTCAATTCAGTTTTTTATCATTTTGAAAAAAGTGAAGAATTTTGGTTGAAATCTTGTGTTCAATGTAACGTTCACTCTCTTAATTTTGATATATCCATTCTGTTTTTCTCGAAATTAATTTGTTTGTGCAATGTATGCATGCGCAGATGGCAACGAGTGTAGGAGGAAGAACGGCATCGAGGAGAAGCTTGTCAATGACAAGCTTATCCTCCCATCCGAAGAAGAAAACAACAGTCAGTAATGCTGGGGGACTCCCTGTGTCTCCTCATCGGAAATCTCTATTCTCTTCGTGTTCCATGTGTGTTTTCTTTTCATTGCCTCATTACATATATATCTGCAACGGAATTTATTAGATGAGAATATAAATCTTTATTTTCATCCATTTGTTATCATACATTGAAACCTAGCTACATTCTCATTTAGATGGTTGGATGTAGTATTGGTCCTCCCATTCAACCATATATATATAATGTAGAATTTGCCTCTGGAGCTTGTAAATTTTGGAGCTGCTGATGCCATTGCTTCACGTTCGCCGATTAATAATTTTGGAAAAATCTGTCCCAAGATTGATTAAATTTCTGATGTATCCGTAAAAGATGTTACCTACTATAAATATTGTTTAAATGACAATGTAGAAATTATAAGCTTAGGCATTAAATGTATTGCAATTGCAAATTAGCTGATATTGTAGCCAGTAAGAGGGTCTATATCTTGATTTCATTGCCCTATTGAACACATCAGATGGGTGGTATCATACGCTACTAGAAACAAAGGTTTTTACGCAGGAAATTTGTGCTATAGAATATGATTTACCCATTCATTTTTCAACTAACCAACTCCAGTGGGAAAACTGCGTGGTAGCAAATAGATTCTCACTAAAATAGTGGGAAGCTTCCTAATTTTACCATATGAAATAATTACTATTTTTTCCTTTTCACAATATGCATGGGAATAGCCACTTAAACATTTTGCAGTAGGAATTCAATGGGAAAATGGTGATTTTTAAGTAGTGAGACTTCCATTTAGATTTTCCAAAAGACATGGAAAAGCTGCTTGAAATTGTATGGAACTTCATACACTAGCTGCATTAAATCGCCAAAATTCAACACAGACTACACGTAATGTTTCTGTCGATTTTTATTTTTTTGCCTTGCTTCTTCTGTTTTAGGGTTCTTTAGTCATTTAAGTATATTCACTTCTTTAGACCTGAGATGTTGATAAATCTAGCGAAAATCTCTTTTATGCGAGTCATAGCCAAGAGATTTCCTTGCTAGTAAATATACTTGATTTTCTAAAATCATATGGGATTACGTACTTGCTAACTTATATAATCATAGGGTCAGGTTTACTGTTGGATTATTAACCTCACTTGTGTATTACTTTTCAAATTAGATGATTGCTTCTCTCTGACATATGAAACAGGGGTCTAACTGGAGAGAGGACAGTGAAGAGACTCCGGCTTTCTAAAGCTCTAACAGTACCTGATTCTACAAGTATTTATGATGCTTGCCGCAGGATGGCTGCTCGTAGAGTTGATGCTTTATTGCTGACTGACTCGAATGCATTACTATGTGGTATACTGACGGATAAGGTTAAAACTCAATCCTGGTTTTCACTCAGTATACTCAAGTATAAGTTGATATAGTTGACTTACTCTTCCTTTGTGTATCTGTGTTTCTTTCTTCCTGAAGGATATAACAACCAGAGTTATTGCAAGTGAAGTCAATATTCAGGAAACACCTGTTTCAAAGGTTATGACAAAACATCCTGTTTTTGTGCTTTCAGACACACTTGCTGTAGAGGCATTGCAGAAAATGGTGCTAGGTTGGTGTATTTGAAATAACAGAATGTATTACTTTTTTGCAACTTTATGCTACATCTCACCCTGAGTATGGTTGGTTAATTACTCACTGCAGGAAAATTTAGACATTTGCCAGTTGTAGAAAATGGTGAGGTCATTGCTTTGCTTGATATAGCAAAATGTCTTTATGATGCTATTTCTCGCCTTGAAAGGGCAGCAGAGAAAGGAAAGGCAATTGTAGCTGCTGTTGAGGGAGTTGAAAAAAACTGGGGAGCATCTGTTTCTGGTTGGTTGTCGAACATTTTGCCGTGTGTTACTGATGACTTTACCCAGTTCATGTGACTCATTGATGGTCATTGCAAGTGACATTTGTTAACCTTATATCATATTTTGATTAATTCATGTTTCTATTTTTTCAGGTTCTGATTCATTTATTGAAACCCTTCGGGAGAGAATGTTTCGGCCTTCACTCTCTACAATCATTTCTGAGAATCCAAAGTAGGTAATATCTTCACTTTTAATCTCCTAAAGAATATAACAGAAAATAGATTTTCTGCAAGTCACCAGCCATTTTTTATGGTGTTTCCAGAACTGTTACAGTTGAACCAAATGATACTGTTTTAGACGCCGCAAAAAAGATGTTTGAATCTCAAACAAGCTCGGCTATTGTGGCTGTTGATAAGAAACCACAAGGGATTTTAACGTGAGTATTCTCCCCATATTAACAAGCCAAACTATGTATAGTGTTGTAATGAATGGCATGCTAACCACCAAAAAGAGATTTCCCGCGGTCTCTGCAGTTCAAAGGACATACTGATGCGAGTCATAGCACAAGATCTTTCACCAGAGTCCATTCTTGTTGAGAGGGTATGTAGTCTCTCTTTTACTCTTGTATATCAGTCTTCTTACAATAATAGTTAATTCAAATAAAAGAAATTGACAACTTTTGTATTATTTCTTAACTACTTTTTATGTTTTTCTTCTTATGTTTGGGTGTTAGAAGAAAACTTGATACCTGAAAACTTTCATACTTAATGACTTACGTCATCCATCCAGGTAATGACTCCCAATCCTGAATGTGCTACAAAAGATACATCTATTGTTGATGCTTTACATACAATGCATGACGGGAAATTTTTACACCTACCTGTAATTGATAAAGGTAGGCAGCATTGACCTTTCAGTGTACATTTTATAAGTGTCTATCATCTTTTCCTGATCTTATTTTATTTGCTGCAGATGGAATTGTAGTTGCTGTGATTGATGTGCTTCATATCACTCATGCAGCTGTAGCCACGGTAAGGCATGCAGCAGACACACATGTTACTTTTTGGTGACAGATTCCAAGTGTTGTCGCTATGCATTTCTAGTATCTTTCCACAAGTTTAGAATGTCCAGAATGTATCCACCTCATCATGTCTCTATTTATCTGTGGAAAGTGGAAATGAAAATAGCATAACAAGCACTGTACCTAAGATTATTCCCAACCCAGTTACTTTAGCACTGAACGCACACGCACTTGCTCATGTAAATTTCTCAAGATAATGCACTCACAATTGGTCTTGTCTGGGAAAATGTTAACCAGTAGGGAATTACAATGTGGGGAATTGTACCCTCAACAACAAGGTGGTAGTTTAGGTAGCCAACCAAATGATAAGGTACAATGATTCCCCTATTAAAATATGAGATTGCAGTTAGCTTTATCTGAATTTTTTAGGCATATGACCTGAATAAAATATTTATCACCTGTGTTGCTCCGACTCTTAAAAGATGCTGTGTGTGCATAAAATCCTCCAAAAGTAGTCCATTATTGAAAAATCCAACACAGGTGCGACAACATTTCAGGAGAGTCCAAACAACACGACAAATAACCAAGTTTCTAAATAAGTAGTCCGTCCCTTCAGAGACATTCCATAAAGTTGGATATTTTTGTAAAAGAAGCATATAATTGAAAAATAGGAAAAAGAATTATGTTTTCCCTACGCGGAGTGAATCCGGAATAGTCGCGCTCCAATTCGGATACCGGACACCGGGTGGAAAACCAAAATAAAAAACGACTACGAGGACTTAGAGCCTTAATTACAGGTTCATATTAACCTAGTAGCTTTGTCTAATATTTTGTTTGTCTATTCTGTCTGTCATATATAGGTTATCTGCCTCTTTGAAGCCTATGAGCGGACAAAAGTTAATGGAGTTCATTTCATATTTTGTTGAAATATATGTATAGAATTAAGCTTGGTTGAATGTTGTCCGCTTGATGATATTACCAAAACTCTTGCTACTGATTATGGCCTTTCTGGATGTGGTGCTAGTAGATATATATATATATATATTCAACTGTCTTGTTTCTGTAACGGGCTAAATTATCATGTATGTTAGTTTCCCATAAAAACTTGCAAATATAAATATTGCTTAATATCAATTTTTTCTTAAGAAATGGAATTATTGGAAAAAAGTTTTATGATTTAAGGGATATTTATTCATGTCTACATATAACATATTATGTCTTCTTGATACCCAAGCTTTATATATTCCTTATCTATTGCTCACTAACTAGGTGGGAAATACTTCTGGAGTGAATAATGAAGTTGCAAATACTAGGATGCAAAAGTTTTGGGATTCAGCTATGGAATTGTCTCCAGATGATGAGGAAGAGACACGAAGGTTAGAACCTTCCTTTCGTATTATATTTATATATATATATATATCTGTGTTAATTACAAAATTTTATAATTAACTCGAACACTCATTTATATGACATGATGTCAGCATTGCTTCCTTGAAATTGGCTTCTGAAGGGGCAGAGTTGAGAAGATGTATTTCCTATCCTTCGTCAAGCCTGCCTAATACTTTTGCATTCAAGATTCAAGACAGAACAGGAAGGATGCACAGATTCAACTGCAGTATGTTATTTTCAATCTTTCGGAACTTAATAAGAACTTGTCATGTATATATGACCTTGAAATATATACAGATATTGAAAAAGAAAGAAAAGAATAGATAATTACCAGGTTAAGTTGCCTTCTTTATTGACATAATTACTATATATATATGAATTTATAACTTAAAAAACTAAAGAAAAGAAGTAAAATAAGCTAACATTATCTCCAATAAGTTACCCCTAAAACATAGCAACTGCCTAATCAGATTTTGCACAACACTGCAGCGTTATTTATCTGAATGTAATCCTACTTTTAAGCTGTATATTGATACAACAGAAGGTGGAACTAATCTCCAGCTTTTGAGGCACTACTTTAAACAAGAGCACTTATCATATCAGCCTCATGTATCTTGCATTTTGTATTGATTTACTAATTCACAAAATGAAAAATAGGGATTTGTTTAATGTTATGAATCTTGATATTTGTCTTCCGAAGTAATATGTTCATCTTATTATTTGAATATCAACTCCTTTTAATTCTTGTTTGAGTTGGTAGTGTTGAAATCTCCACGAGCCCGCCGTCATTGTATATGTAGCTTAGTGTTGTGGTTTATTCATGTTGACATTGGAAACCTATTAATGAGTAAAGGTGATGTTTTGAGTTGCATACTTATTCAGATATCGGGAGCATGAGAGATCTGATAACAGCAATTATTCAAAGAGTGGGGGATGACATAAAGCGGAAGAACCTTCCTCAAATTCTGGTGGGGATTGGTTGTAATTGTGCATGTGTTTCTCCTGACTTGATGATTTAATCATTGGTAATATATACCCTGTTGCAGTATGAAGATGAAGACCATGACAAGGTTGTTCTAGCAACAGAAAGTGATCTCACAGCTGCAGTTGAGCATGCAAGATGTGCAGGTTGGAAGGTATGGATCAAATTGAATATTCCTTAAATCACTACTCAGAGCTACATTTAATTAACATGATATGATGTAATGAGAGAAATCAACTCCAACTTCAACAGGGACTAAGATTGCACTTAGACTATTCAGGAAAGCATGGGCGTAGGAAGGGTTCAAGCTCCAACAGTTTGGATACACAATCTGCATGGGCTTCAGCTTACAGTGCCGTAGCAGCTGGTGCTGCATTAGTTGCAGGTTTAGGCGTAATAGCATTCCTAAGGAGATCTACTAACTGATTATTATTTCACAAATTAAATACATTTCCCATCTCCTGTACATTTCACAAATACATTTTATTCGACGTCCCATCTGCTTTACTTTACAGTGGAATTACAATCAAAATACTCCAAAAGGCCTGGTGATAGGGGTGAACATAGGTCAGGTTGGTTTGAATTTTTCAAATACCATATCAAATTAATTGTGTCGGTTTTTAAATCTATAGACCAACCCAAATCAATAAAAGTGGAATATTTAAACCTTGGATTCTTCACATTTTTTGTCAGTTAAGTCTCCAAACATAACATATAACTTGTACTTCAAATTTTTCACTTGAATCATAGTAAGATACAACGAAAATATGAGATGAGCGATGACATTTAACAAAAATATAGTGAAATCGTATTATAAAATATTGATAATTAATATGTCATGTAACACCCCATAAGTTTTGAACATTTAAGATAGCAACTTTATATTTGACGACTGATTTATCATATATCTTGTCAACCATCATTGAGATGTCGGAAGAATAATCGTAATTAGATGGTTATATCAAGGAATGACTATATAAAGTCACTTGAAATTCATAGACGGAAGTTAGAGGCTAAAGGGAGTCTTGAAACAAAAATCTCAAGTGATGGATTTACTATAAAAATGTTTTGATATAATTTTTTTATGGGCTAACTTAGGATGAGAATATCTCCCAATATATAAGGATTTAGAATACCTATAGCATGAAAAATTAAATATCTTTGCGTCTAGTTTACAGAATATCAAACTGTTTGTCAATATGACATCTGAGTAAAGAGTTATGACAATCTTATCGCTTGTTGTACGGGAAGTCGGGCACAACGGGCCGGGTTACATTTGGACGCCTTTCAAAGGAGCTTTTGGACTTCAAAAAAAGCATGTTCATATTTTCTCAAAGTATAAATATCCATCATCCATTGAACAGAGCTCCAAGACCTTTGAGGTAAGAAAACACCATCTTCTAACTTGATAGCAACAATAGTTCCATTCATTTTTCATTCTAGACCTACATTCGAAGACGAATGATCCCAAGGGGAAGACATTGTAATACCCCGCAAATCCTAGGCTAAGATTCAAACAATTCTTCATATGAATATAGATTTGAACCCTATAATCTCTAGTTGTACATAGGTGATAAAGTCAACTTTTTATTGTGGGAAGAGCTTTCGAGATGTATTAAGGTCAAAGAAACCTGTTAGGTCAAAGTTGAGTTGAATGTTTCCATACAGATTGACTTTCAATTTATGTTCTTACTTGGATCAATTTTAACCAAGCATATATCCTAGAATATAAAAAGTTGTGTGGCCTTTAACCCACAAAATCAAGGGTTTTTGAGTATTCTTTCTAGCTCCTCCAATCACTCATTAATCCAACTTCTAAGTTAAATGTTATGCATATTTATTGAAGGACA
This sequence comes from Solanum etuberosum, assembly GCA_029582245.1. Lineage (NCBI taxonomy): Eukaryota > Viridiplantae > Streptophyta > Magnoliopsida > Solanales > Solanaceae > Solanum > Solanum etuberosum. The sequence continues at coordinate 54,619 of JAJONR010003738.1, forward strand.
ATAAGATTGGTTGTGCACGACGCATGCCTGGTAGCATAGGCGCGCCACGTCAAGCCATTTTCAAGTGTACATGATGTTAAGTTGCTCTATTTAATAAGTTAAGTGTTGATTCACTATGAAACTCATCTTGTGTAACACCCCGGAAATTTTTTAAGCTAAGACTCAAACCATTCTTCGTGGTAAGTAAGATTTTTAACGAGGAATTTAAATTTTCTTAAGTGTTAAGGTCACTAGATGTAGCATCTTGAGTTTCAAAAAGAACTAAAGAGAATTCATTCAAGTCATTAGTAAGTTCTTTTAACTTTTGGGTCAACTTCAAACGACCATAACTTTTAGCACAGAATAAGTCAGGAGACCAATAGATATCAAATGAAAGATCTCTGAGTCCTCTTTCCAACGCCGCTGAGTTTGCTAAAATCCGAGTTTGGATGAGGGAGATATGTTTGTTTGAGTTCAACCTTTCTAGTTAAGGAAATTTAGCCGAATTAATGAGGGGTATTTTGGTCTTTTCCTTACCCCACTAGCCTAGCTCATTTCTGTTAATCTTTTAGGGGTCTAACCTGATTGGAATCAGTTTTAGTTATTCCTAAACGCGCTTAGCATTTTTGAGAGGAGTTCAAGAGGAGAAAAAGGGAGAAAAGTTTCAAGCGTTCAAGATTCTTGCGAACTTCGAGAGATTTCGCAAAGGATTTGATCCTTAAGAGGTATGTAAGTTTTCATAGTATTGATTTTTTTCACCCACACGCCAATCATGAGTTTTCACTTTCAAATTCATCCTTGAGATTGAGTATATTGAGGTTCTTGAGGAATTTCTTGAAGTGTTGTTCTTCATTCTTGAATTATGATGTTTGGTTGAGTTCTTGAGGCGAGTATCTTGTTAATGAGCATTTTTCTTGAGAGTTATCGAGTATATTTTCATGTGACTAAGGTTGGGTATTAGAATCTTGGATTGTTCGAAAGAAACCATTCGATTCTAGGTGAATTAGGGCCTAAAATCGAAGAAGAAAAATCGTCAGAAATTTCTAGGCAGGGGCTGGTACGCCGCGCCAGCAGTGCACCCGAAAAGAGGTTCTGTAGTTTAGGGGTTGGCGCCCCGCGCCACTCAGTGCGCCAGGGTCGCTTTCCCCCGTCCTTTTTCCATTGTTCGTCCCTTCTAGTTTCTTTTAAAGTGTACCTTCACAGCCTTCCTAATTTTACTATTCCAAATCACATTTAATCATCACGAGATCCTTCATATCATGAATTATAACTCTTGAATTCATAATTCAAATTCAAGAAAGAGTTAAGAGTAGAGTTCAAGAAAGTCTTTGAGTTAAATTGTGAATCCCTTGAGATCAACTATCGATTTGAGCTAAGTTTTGAGGAAGTAAGTATGAGAATGAGAAGAGTCATACACATGATTTCTATATTATTATTTAGACCCTTGAGTCGAGTCGTTCATGCCCATAAATTCCGCATGAACTCCATAAATTGAGTATCTTTGAGAGGAGTAGTATCTTCAAGTTCTAAGTTCTTGAGCATTGAGTTCCTAATCCTTTTGATATTATATTCCTAATTATGGGACTACTACATGTTACCCATTAGGTCCTTGAGTTAAGTTGTTCATGCCCATAATTCCACATGAACCCTATGAGTTGATCATTCTTGAGATGAGTAGTATCATTGAGTCCTTGAGTTCTGGAGTTATCGGGTTCCGAGTATTGAGTCCTATATATGGTTATTAAAATAATTGAATTGAGTCATTCACGTCCATAATTCGGCATGAACCCTACTTTGAGAAGTCTTTTACAATTATTTAAAGACTTGACTAAATGAGTATGAGGATGAGGAGAGTCGAGTTTCATTTTTCAAAATGAATATAAGGGAACTAAGTATTCCCAAGAGTAAATGTTTTTACATTTAAAATGAGAAGAACCTTTGATTTCCAAATGAGTTCGTGAGGAGTTTTGAGCACTATCTCTTTTAAGAGAAACTTTTGAGTAATAATCTCAAAGTTTGAGGATGAGAAAATATTTTTAAACATATGAGCATGAGTTATATTATTGGGAGTAGTATGGTGCATAATCTCAAAGTTTGAGGATGAGAAAATATTTTTAAACATATGAGCATGAGTTATATTATTGGGAGTAGTATTGAGCACCGATATGGGGATGAGTTCAGACAACTCAAAGTCCTCATAAACAATGTATGCCAACGTGGGTAGAAAGGGTCATACTTTTTAGATGATTTCTTATTACTTTTTAAGCATATCTTAGTAGATCCACTTAGTTGAGGATGTCTTATACTCCGGCAAGGTATAGGACAGTTCTGACAGCGTGGGCGAGACGCAATATCATCACATAGCTCATAGTGATTGTTGTCGGTTAGAGAATCTCCCAAATTAGAGTTATTATTGTATTTTTACATACAATTGAGTTATTATCTACTGTTTTAAAAGCTTTCCGTATATTGCATCTTTTATTGTTGCTTTATCCTTGAGTATCTTGAGGTGAGTATCTTGAGTTGAGTATCTTGAGTCGAGTATCTTCGAGTTGAGTATCTTACGTTTGAGTTAAGTATCGTATCCTTGTGTTGAGTATCCTATCCTTGAGTGGAATTTGAGTTGAGTTGAGTGAGTTTGAGAAGAGGTAAGTATGTTTCTTTTCTATCAGTTCAAGCTTATGTTTATGCTTTAGAATTCCCCTTACATGCTCATACATTCAATGTACTGACGCCATTTGGCCTGCATTTATTTATGATGCAGATACAGGTATTCAGGGTTATCAACTGATGCTCTATTGAGACCACTTGCAGTTCCAGTTAGCTTTGGTGAGCCTTCTTGCTTCCGGAGGGTTCCACTTTTCTTTCAGTTTGTTAGGATGTCGCGGATCTTGTCCCGATAATCCTTCTGTAATAGTAGAGGCTTCATAGATAGTTTAAAGGTCGAGGAGTCTATCATTATTCCTTTTGTTGTTGTAATGTTTTGAGTTCATGAGACATTTAACTAATACTTGTTAAATTATTTTCAGACGATTATTGGAGTTGAGTTTAAGTTAAGTTTTTCAAGTTATATTTTGCATCATCAGTTGTCATTTTGCTCGTGTAAGTTTCCACTGAGTAATGAGTCAGGCCAAGGGTTCACTTGGGAACCAGCAATGGTTCTCGAGTGCCAGTTAGGTCTAGGACGTAGGCTCGGGGTGTGACATACTTGGTATCAGAGCACAGAGTTCAATTGTCCTGGGGTGTCTATGAAGTCGTGTCGGTAGGATCTTATTTATGGTTGTAAGGGCCTCACTTCTATAAACGAGGGACCACATGAATTTATGAAAAGTTCCCCTTCTTCATACTCTAAATCGTGCAATATAACTATGTCATAGAGACTTATTCTAACTCGTGAGTTCGCATATCCATTTCACTATCCCTCATACTAGAGGTGGTTGAAAAGCAAAGTCAGTTCCTTATCGATGAGTTACTCTTAGAAAAAATCTTGAGGAAGTCATTAGACTGTAGAGGGGCTTGAGAGGAGCCTATGAGTGAGTTAACTATGGAGTTTGAAAGAATGCACTCACATTCATATGAATCATGCATTTGATCTAAAATCGAGATACACTCTCTTCTCTAAACCTTATTCAGGTGAGACCCTTATAAGAAAGTGTGTTTTAGAGCTTGGGTAATATTTTCACCCTAAAAGATAGTATGAAGTATGAGATTATGAGCAGTAGCAGTAAATAGTGCCCTTAAGTTAAGAGAAAAGCATACAGAGGTATAGAAATCTATGAAAGGGAGATAATGATGGGGCAGATTATGTTATTGCAATCATATACCGAGTCAGTTATAAGTGATGAGTTCCTTTATGAGAAGAATATGGAATAATAATGTTGTAGAGAGTTCTTGATAGAAGGAAGAGGAATAGTTACTAGTCAGGATGAGATAGAGTATACTTTTATTCAGAATAGAGTTGATGTCGATGTGCCATCGTGTTAGAGAAGACTAAATACATGTGTTAAATAAGAGAGCAGAGTATTCATGAGGTGATAGACTCAAGATAGGTTTATTATTTTTTGAAAGGAGAACCCCATGGTATTAGAAGATGATAGAACTATTTGAGAGGTAATGCGCAGTAAGTGAGTAAATAGTACTTAAGTTGTGAAATGGAAGCTGAAGGTAATCTGTAGGTAGGTAGACGGAGAGCTAAAGATTTCATACTTGTCATGAGATCTTAGTGGGTGAGTGTTTCTTGACTTTTCTGGTAGTCGCAAGTAGTATAAGGTGTGAGCAATCATATTGATACCTGTGTTTAGTACTAGACACTAAGCTTGAATTTGAGATGAGTGTCATGATCAAAAGATGGCAACATGAGGGTGATGGTATTAGTTTTGAGATCTGATCTAGTAGGTTTGACCTGAAATAGTGAGGAGATCAAAGTGGTACTTTGCAATGAAAATGTGGTATTATGACCCATAGAGGAGAGAAATGAAGGTAGAGTAGTACGAGGTACACCCGAGATGGTATGTGGCGAAACAAGGTCCCAATTGAGGTTATGATTTTTTTATGTGTTCCTAGATTGTGTAATTGATCTTCCAATACGGGATAGACTGGTGCAAGTGTAATTTTCCTGAAGAGTTAGATGAAGCAGCCTTAGGAGCCAATGAGAAGAGGTCAAGAGAAACACCTTAGAAAGAGGTCTTAGTACCGTCTTATGGAGAGTTCAGTAGTCACGAGATAAACTTTTCCCGAATGTTGGAGTAAAGGGGGATGTAGACCAGTTTAGAGATGATGGAATAGGTCCATAGCTTTCAAGTGTCAGTTTTAGACCTATGGGGAGATGATAAGATGAGAAATCAAGTCATGTGTTGAGAATAAGATAGTAATGAGTTCAAAAGAGTATTGAAGATATCTTTTAAGAGGTCATTTTAGTAGTAGAGTGATGTTAGAAGAAGAAGGTTAATGTTCTTATCGTGATAATGATGGTGTGATAATTCCATCTAAGGTTATAAATGAGGAGGAAGAGGAGGATGAGGTTTTACTATGAGAAATAGTTAAATGAGAGCCCTTAGTTGGTTCCGAGTAGTAATGCGGGAAATTCTAATTGGTATGGCAGAGATGATGAGAGAATGAGAACTTCTTAAGGAGTTGGTTAATAGGAGTCCATGGAGTTGTTAGAGTACTAAGCTTGAATGTGATGTTGTTAAAGGTGGTTCTTGATATGAGCCCAATGTTGATTAAATGTGGTGGTAAAGAGAAATATTCTTGGGATGAGATTCCCTATAGAGAGGTATAGAACCTGAACCTAAGGATTTGGGTCAAGCTTGAATATAGTAAGAGTGTGCCGTTAGACTCATGCCTTGGTAAGAGAAGTCATGTACCCTTGTGGGAGCTATGAGTTGCAGCCAATAATGTATGGTAATAAGGAAAGAAAAGTGTAGTTGAGGAGTTTAACACCTAGCAGTCACATTACCCCAGTCATGGTATTCCTATTCTTACTTCATGCCTAGATTTCCTTTGTCTCAAATAAGGTAACTTCAGAGAGAGAGTGACTATGTTCACAACAACATCGTTCTTGATTTAGGTGCTATAGAAGGTCCCAACTCTTGGTATGAATTAGTCCAGCCAGTGTTAGTAGGCAAGTTCTTGAGTCAGAGGAGATGGTAAGAGTAACCCCGTTCCATACCCAGTTCACCCGTCATTCGAGGACGAATGATCCCAAGGGGGAGATAATGTAACACCCCAGAAATTTTTTGAGCTAAGACTCGAACCATTCTTCGTTGTGAGTAAGATTTTTACCGAGGAATTTAAATTTTCTTAAATGTTAATTTCACTAGATGTAGCACCTTGAGTTCCAAAAAGAACTAAGGATAATTCATTCAAGTCATTCGTAAGTTCTTTTAAGTTTTGGGTCAACTTCAAATGACCATAACTTTTAGCACATGATGAGTTAGGAGATCTGTAAGATATCAAATGAAATATCTCAGAGTCCTCTTTTCAACGCAGCTGAGTTTGGATGAGGGAGATATGTTTGTTTGAGTTCAACCTTTCTAGTTAAGGAAATTTACCCGAATTAATGAGGGGTATTTTGGTCTTTTCCTTACCCCACTAGCCTAGCTCGTTTTTGTTAACCTTTTAGGGGTCTAAACTGATTTGAATCAATTTTAGTCATTCCTAAACACGCTTAGGGTTTTTGAGAAGAGTTCGAGAGGAGAAAAAGGGAGGAAAGCTTCAAGGGTTAAACATTCTTGCGATCTTCGAGATATTTTACCAAGGATTTGATCCTTAACAGGTAAGTAAGTTTTCATAATGTTGTGTTTGTTCACCCACACGTCAATCATGAGTTTTCACTTTCAAATTCATCCTTGAGATTGCGTATATTGAGGTTCTTGATGAAATTCTTGAAGTGTTGTTCTTCATTCTTGAATTATGATGTTTGGTTGAGTTCTTGAGGCAAGTATCTTGTTAATGAGAATTGTTCTTAAGAGTTTTTGAGTATATTTTCATGTAACTAAGGTTGGGTATTCGAATCTAGCAGAGTTCGGAAGAAACCATTCGATTCTAGGTGAATTAGGGCCAAAAATCAAAGAAGAAAATTCGTCGGAATTTTTTGGGTAGAGATTGGCACGTCACGCCAGCACTGCGCTAGAAAAGAGGTTCTGTAGTTTAGGGGCTGGCACCCCGCGCCACTCAGTGCGCCAGGGTCGCCTGCCCCCGTCCTTTTTCTGTCGTTCGTCCCGTCTGAATTCTTTTAAAGTGCACCTTCACACTCTTCCTAATTTTACTATTCTAAATCACATTTAATCATCACGAGATCCTTCATATCATGAATAATAACTCTTGAATTCATAATTCACATTCAAGAAAGAGTTAAGAGTAGATTTCAAGAAAGTCTTTGAGTTAAATTGTGAATCTCTTGAGATCAACTATCGATTTGAGCTAAGTTTTGAGGAAGTAAGTATGAGAATGAGAAGAGTGGTACACATGAGTTCTATATTATTATTTAGACCCTTGAGTCAAGTCGTTCATGCCCATAAATTCCACATGAACTCCATAAATTGAGTATCTTTGAGAGGAATAGTATCTTCAAGTTCTAAGTTCTTGAGCATTGAGTTCATAATCCTTTTGAGATTATATTCCTAATTATGGGACTACTACATGTTACCCATTAAGGTCCTTGAGTTGAGTACTTCATGCCCAAAATTCTACATGAACCCTATGAGTTGAGCATTCTTGAGATGAGTAGTATCAGTGAGTCCTTGAGTTCTGGAGTTATCGAGTTCCGAGTATTGAGTCCTATATATGGTTATTAAAACACTTGAATTGAGTCTTTCACGTCCATAATTTGGCATGAACTCTATTTTGAGAAGTCTTTTATAATTATTTAAAGACTTGGAGGATGAGGAGAGTCGAGTTTCATTTTTCAAAATGAATATAAGGAAACTAAGTATTCCCAAGATTAAATGTTTTTACATTTAAAATGAGATGAAACTTTGATTTCCAAATGAGTTTATGAGGAGTTTTGAGCACTATCACTTTTAAGAGAACCTTTTGAGTAATAATCTCAAAGTTTGAGGATGAGGAAATATTTTTAAACATATGAGCATGAGTTATATTATTGGGAGTAGTATTGAGCACTGATATGGGGACGAGTTCAGACAACTCAAAGTCCTCATAAACCATGTATACCAACATGGGTAGAAAATGTCATACTTTTTAGATGATTCTTTATTGCTTTTTAAGAATAGCTTAGTAGATTCACTAAGTTGAGGATGTCTTATACTCTGATAAGGTATAGGACAGTTCTGGCAGCGTGAGCGAGACACTGTATCATCACATAGCTCATAGTGATGGTTGCCGGTTAGAAAATCTCCCAAATAAGAGTTATTATTGTATTTTTACATACAATTTAGTTATTATTGTATTTTTACATACAATTGAGTTATTATCTACTGTTTGAAAACCTTTTCATATATTGCATCTTTTATTGTTGTTTATCCTTGAGTATCTTGAGCCGAGTATCTTCGAGTTGAGTATCTTACCTTTGAGTTGAGTATCTTATCCTTAAGTTTAGTATCCTATCCTTGAGTGGTGTTTGAGTTGAGTTGACTGAGTTTGAGAAGAGGTAAAGGACGAGGAGTCTATCATTATTCCCTTTGTTGTTGTAATGTTTTGAGTTCATGAGACATTTAACTAATACTTGTTAAATTATTTTCAGTCGATTATTGGAGTTGAGTTTAAGTTATGTTTTTAAAGTTATATTTTGGATCATGAGTTTTCATTTTGCTTGAGTAAGTCTTCCGCTGAGTAATGAGCTAGGCCAAGGGTTCGTTTGAGAACCAGCAATGGTTCTCGAATGTCATTTACGTCCAGGGTGTAGGCTCGGGGCGTGAATCTTGAAAGGCATCGTATTTAGTTTTTTTCAAATTATATCCTCTCCCCTACCTCCAACATTAAAATATGTTCCTCCCATGTATCTCAAGTGCTTCAAAATGTTCTTAATTTCTAATCATAAATCTTGACAAGGTTCTACCATCAAATAATCCTCTTATCTCTAGCAAAATAAAAAACTCACTTCTAGAGTTCAAGACTAGGTTTTGATCAAGACTACCATATATCAAAGAGATTATACCTACTTTCACATCAAGGTAATCATACTCTCATACTTTCTAATTGATTCTAATATATAATTGGGTATCCTTAGAAAGATCTACCATCAAAATCTAGGGTCTAAGGGAACTCATCTCAAAGTTGAAGAAGGGACTTTAGGAATTTCTCTTCAATGTTTTAGTTTTAACTAGTGTCTGGACACGTGCAACACACGTGTGTCTCATAATTTTTTTTATAGATTCGTTAGAATGATTAATATTCGATGTAAACATGTGTTTTATGAGTAATAAATTGTAACAATTACAAATAAATCTTTTAAAGTACGACAAAAAAACCAAATAATCAAGTGTATGTTGATGTTTCAATTTAGTTCCTTTTAAGCATCCAAGTACCGTAGATTTTTAACTTTGGGCAATAGTTAACAAACATCCAATAAAGTCATATATGAGTAATTTGGGTACAAATAAAAGTACATACAATAATAAAAAATTTATAAAATAATTAATTTAAAGAAGTCTAATAAAGACAACACAAAAAATCAATAGAGAAGAAAAAAAATACAATATACACAATATCCTCCGTAACACTTTAATCATACCACCAACAGGCACACTGAAGGTCAACAAAGATGGGGGAAGTAGAGATAACCCTTGAAGGAGTTCATACAGTTTCTGCCTAAGAGACGAGAGAGGAAATATGAATTTTTTTCTCAAGCACAGGAGATTCACAAGACTACTAATACAGAAGCAGAGATAATACCAATACTAGAATCGACGAAATATTGGAAACGAATCAATATTCACAATGTTATCATAGAAACAGATTCGCTAGGCAGTACATATATGATTCAGAAGCATTGGAAACTCCCATGGGAGCTGCCATACATGATAGAGGAAATACAAAAGTACACACGTCTAGAGAAGGTAACCGATTAGCATATTTCCTAGCTAACCATGCTATGAACTATAAAGGTTTGATCCAATATACCACATTTCTAAAACTCCCAATACAAGCTAGGAAGTTCCTAAACAATGATAAACTCACCTTTCAAATGTGAGAATTAAAACTAGAAGAACCTGGTAAACAAATTGAGCACACAGACCCAATGACAACACAATCGATAAATAATGATACACTCGTGGCAGAAATCAATACAGCACATGAAGTCCTCAGTACAAGTTCTCACAGATTCAACTCAATCTTACCTAGTTCTAGCTGAGACAATACAAATTTACAAGATGAATGTGGGAGCTTCGACCAAGTCCTTCAAGATACATTGAATATCTCAGAGACGGGCTAGCAAAAACAATAGAAAGTCTGGAATGAAGAAAGAGTTACGGAGAAGAAATTAAAAGAAAATAAATCGAGCATCAAAAGAGAACTTACCGTTTCAATGAAGAAGGAGGAACTGAAGAAGAAACACACGTTTGAGCACCCAAATTTCTTTTAGTTTACTTTCCTGAATGTTTTTAGTTGGATTGTGTAGGATATGACCTTTGATCTTTTGTTTATTTATTTTTTGGTTTAATTAAAAAATGGGCTTGGCCCAACATAATTTAACTAAAAAAAAATAATAGCAATTATGAAAATACACCATCATTACATAATTTTTCGGCGGAAATCCACAAGGTACTTCTATATTTCAAGCTTCACAAGTTGATTAAGAAAGCATATAAATATCCCGACTTTTAAAATAGTGTTTTGCTTCTTAAATTTTTAGAGAGTAATAAATAAAGCCACAATATATATATATATATATATAAAAAAAAATATATATATATATACATACTAGTTTTGATGCACGTGCGTTGCACGTGAATATCAAATCATGTACACCACTTTTATAAAGAATTAAGTGAATATTATGAAATTTAAAAATTAAATAAACAATTATAAAATGGATGAGAAAGTATAAGTTCCTGTGAATAGTGGATGTAAACTTTCTTATGTTTACTACTGAAAGTTAGTCACTCTTAAAATCTCTCAGTTTCACCTGTTAAATATATTTTCTCTTCCCTCCCCTGAGTGCATTACATAGTTATTATTGTATTGTTAGAGTTCTAAATTTTAATATAATATAAATAAATATTGATATAAATATAGAATATATACTAAATTTGATGTTTTTAGTAACATTCATGTTAGGGAGCATTCAAATTTCATTGAAATTTGAGATTGTCAACGTATGTGAATCAAACTTGTGTTTTTAAGAAGAAAAAAATAGAAAACATAAAAAATATCGTAGTTTTAGAATGTGAGGAAATCCCTCCATTTATAGTTAACAAATGGTAGTATGAGAATGTGCATATTGTTTCTTATCATAAAGGTCACAACCCTTCGGAAAGGTCACAACTCATCAGAAAAGTCACAACTCTTTGAAAAAGTCGTAACCATTCAATGTGAAATGGCGTCTTCTTTTAATATAATAAATTATAATATAAATAAATAAATATACTATAAAATGTAGAATATATACTAAATTGAGTGTCTTAATAAGAAGAAGAACAATGAAAAACTTTAAAAAATACTGTAATTTAAAAATTTGAGTAAACCCCTCTTTTTATCGCCAACAATGGGTAGTATATGAAAGAATGCTTATTGTATCTTATCATAAAAAAGTCAAATCTCATTAGAAAAGTCAAAACCTTTCTAAAAGGTAACAACTCACGGGAAAAGTCATAACTTTTTGAAAAAGTCATAACACTTCGGAAAAGTCGCAACCCTGTAAAAAGTCCCAATCCTTCCAAAAGGTCACAACTCATCGAAAAAGTCATAAATCTTTAGAAATGTCACAACCCTTCAATGTGAAAAAGTGACCGTTTTTAATATAATATAATATAAATAATATAATACAATATAAAATATAGAAGATATACTAAATTTGGTGTTCTAGGTTGGGGATTTTATAATAATTAAATATTTTAGCTAGGTAGTTCATTATTTTAATGTAGTATAGATATAAAAGTTAGATATAGATTTGTCTAATTTGAATTTAATGTGAAATTTTAAAAAATAAAGAAGACTTTAATTTAAGGATATGTAGAATAGATAAAAATATCTTTTAACTTTGTGGTCTTAAAGATGTACCAGCCACCCTCCAAAATAAAAGAACATTCTATATTAAACTGAATAAAACTAAAAGTATAACAAATAAATTGAAAATGGAGGAGTACCTATAAATCTAGTTTGGACTCTTCAAATAAGTTTTTGATCGAATACTTTTTCTTAAACAGTTTGAGAATTTTCACAGCTTGAACACCAAGTTGTAGTTTGGGCAACATAAAATCATTGAACTTCTTGTCAAGTAGAAGTTGCTACAAAAGTATATTTATGGCTATGAAAATGAGTATACATTAATTATCTAGATAGTCTTCTTGTTTAAAGTTGAGTATTTCTATTCTCCTTGTTGCATCAATTTTTGTTGATCTATCTAGTTTACCAACAAAAAATATTGTAATTGCATAATTGAACAACTCTAACAATCATCCTTGTTTTAAGAAGAAGAATAGAAAACTTGCAAAAATTTTAGTATAAAAGTGTGAGAAAACCTCTCTATTTATAGACAACAAAGGATAGTATGAAAATGTGATTATCGTGTCTTAACAGATAAGTCACAACCCTTAAGAAAAATTACAACTTTTCGAAAATGCCATAACTCATCAAAAAAGTCACAATCCTTTGAAAAAGTTACTACTCATCAATGTGAAAAGGTGTCAGCTTTTAATATAATATAGAATAAATAAATAAATATAATATAAAATATAGAATAATAAATTGAGTGTTTTAAGTTGGGTGTATTATAGTAATTTAACATTCAAGCTAGGGAGTTCATGCTTTTAAGGTAGTATAGATAGATAGATAAAGATATATATATATATCCTATCATCAAAGTTGGATTACCAATTTGCTCCTCTACTAAATCGAAATCAAATTAAATAATAATATTTTAATTACAAAAATGTTAAATTAGATTTAATTCTTCAAAATTAAAAATATATCTCTATTAAATGAACAAAATTCAATTCCATTAGATGTGGTTTAAATATAAATGTCATTACTTACATTTGTAACATCGATCTTTTCCCATTTAAACTTTTATTTGTTTGTTTTTCTTCTTATTTATCTTCTATTAATTAAATGAATAAAATTTAATTGAATGAAACTGTGGCAAATATTCTTAAATGTCAATTATAACATTAATCTTTTTCCATTCTAGCTTTTATCTTTTTCATATTCTCAATATCTATCAATTATACAATTTATTCTTATTGTTACCACACTATATAAAGTAGACAAATATCAGTCACTTCATTACTGTGTTCCTATTCACAGAATGCTCTATCGCCAAGATATATGACATAATTTTGACATAACCTTAAACAACCAAGATCCTAATAAATAACATCTACCAACTATGCCACTCCACATCATATACTCCCATTCATAACAAACACAGAGTGCCTACTACCATTGTAACTCCATTTATTCTTTGGAATATTTGGAAAACAAGGAGCAATAATCTTTTCAGAAGCCAAACCCCCAACCGTGTATCCAATGTTATTCACTCCATCTCATTCCATGCGCTAGAATTCTATCACCTAGTATACATACACTCAACATCATAATCCTCCTAGGCACATGTCACTATCTGATTCCTCGTGTCATGAAGACACCTACTATAATTCATCTGTAAGTAAGTCAACCTATAACCCAAAATGATAAGCGATGAGTATAAGGATAGAAATAAGTGGAAACAAACAAAAACTATATACATAAAGATCCCTCCCAGAACCTGGAAGTCACAAGTATAGATTAGTGCTAACAAAAGAGTTCAAGTCCCAAAAGTGGACCTGAAACAAAGCTTATCTCAAAGTACAAAAACTAGCTACACAATATATAAAAGGAGACTGACTAGTCTAGGACGCCAAGTGCTCACCCTCGGCTCTAATCCAAAAGCTGCTACTGGCACGAACAATCACCGTTGGTTACTAGTACTAGGACCCGTATCATGAAGCAGATGCAGAGTGTACCATGAGTACAAAAACAAAGGTACTCAATACGCATCATAGGGCAATTGAGCGACAAAGGTAAATACAATACGAACAGATAGAATCTAGACACAACAAAGGTCCAAGCAAAATTTTAAAAAAGCACACGAAAGTACCAAAAGTAAAACTAAGAGAAACTAAACGAAACCTAACTAGACCCCATAATCCCAGAAGGTACACTCATGCGCAAGTTTAAGTAAAATCGAACAGACCCCCATAAGCCGACATGGACACATAATAGTTAAAACTACAAGAGTGAAGTGCCACAAGTCCAGATCCAATAAGTGTACGCCCAGCCTCAAACCCCAAGTTATTGAATCTAACTAGAGGTAACGGCCTCAAACTGCAAGCATCAGCCTCGAATCGGGAATAATGGCCTCAAACCATAATCATTGACCTTGAACTAGAAGTAACGGCTTCGAACCCTAATAATGGACCTTGAACCATATGTAGTGGCGTCGAACCCTAATCATTGGCCTCGAGTCCGAAGTAACGACCTCGAACTGTTATAATCAGCCTCAAACTGGAAGTAACCAATAATGGGGCCACCCAGCTCGTTAGTAAACTTCCAGAGGCGTCATCCGCCCAACTAGCAAGAGTACACTCGGGGGGATGTCGACTTTGAAGAGGATTTAATGACTATTAATCAACAACACCAACGTGGAATGACATCATTTCACAAGAAGTGAAAATAAGGCTCCCTGCTTGAATCACTCCAATCCCAAAGTCGCAACGGGGCCACAAAATAGGGAGAGTGAATAGAAGCTCGACGAAGATGCATCAATGCCTAAATTAAGGCTCGTTCTATCAGACTCAAGTCTATTACTCCAGTCTACAAGGAGGTAATCCATCCAAATCAACGCCGATAAAGAAATAAGGCCTACGGGCCACAAGAATAGCAAGTGTAAGGAAAACACTAGTTTAATCCTAGACTAAGAATAAACATGCTCAGGTATATCATAACAAAACATACAAATCAATTCATAAGATAGCAGTAAACACATAACCCCGACTAACATGGTACTACACCTGAAATGATGTCGATCAAGCTCAAAACATGGTATCTAAGAAAGGAAATAAGAACAACTAGGTACCCATCCCCAATTCATTTTAATCATCATGAATTTACACATCGAGTTCAATCAAAGAGAAGAAAAGTTGTAGCCTACCTCTAGGCTGACTGTGCGCGCTCCAAATCACAATACTGGAGTTTTCCCCTTCCAAACGATCTCAGAACACTGCCACGCTATCAAAAATAGAATAACAACATCCATACAATTGTTTCAACATGAAAACAGATATAAAATAGAGACATACAAACTTTGGAGTCAAACGGGAATCATGGGATCCACGCCAGAATTTCTAGAATTGAATCCGACAAAAGGTCTAAAATAGTACCCCGGACTTGTGTTTCAAAATGGAACACAATTTGGGTAACAAAACAACAAGCAATAAACACATGAAAAATATCACCATTAAAGCTAAAAAAAGAGCTAAGGCAGCCAACAAAAACACCAATTTACCTGAAAAGAAGGTTTCCCAACATGTTCGATCAGCACACATGTAGTCACAACCTCTACAATCACACTTGTCTTTGAATCACCTCAATAGAAGTTGCAACAAGGGAGAAATCTCCTTTTGAAAATAAGGGTTGAAGCTGAAAATTCACTATATAATTAGCAGAAATCTAGTCGATAAAAGGGTATTTCTAGTCGCTAACAATCTAATTTCTGGTTGCTAA
Source organism: Solanum etuberosum (assembly GCA_029582245.1). Lineage (NCBI taxonomy): Eukaryota > Viridiplantae > Streptophyta > Magnoliopsida > Solanales > Solanaceae > Solanum > Solanum etuberosum. Next base: position 69,982 of record JAJONR010003738.1, read on the forward strand.
AAGCTTGCACCTGATATCAACAATTCAGCTGGTTTATTCAAACTCCAGATTCTCCGAGGGGTGCCCGAAATTCATTCGGAACCCTGTGAGCACAACCAAAATATGCTACCCTACCAAATTTGATATTTCAGACTCAATAAAGTAGTCAAAATTTCAAGATGAGTTCGTCTTGAAAAAAAAATGGGTCCCACATCCAAACTTCGTTTAAATCCATAAGGGAGTTCAAAATTAGCTCAAAAGTCTCGATATCAGCATGAAGGGTTGTTCTAGACCAAACTCGAAACTCTAGAGCTAACCGCATTGACAAAATTCTCATTCGGGCATGTTTACCAAGGTCAAACTTAGACATTAACTTGAAACTTAACACGCCTAATCACACAAACTCGCACCTAAAGCCTTAGGAGTCACGTCGACCATGTTAGAGGCCTAAAATAGTCCTCCCAAGCTGATTAAATAGTCATAATTATATTTTGAGGTCATCTTCCTGAACTTCTGATCGAAAATGACTGTTCAAGGTTCAAAAGCTCCAATACAAAGAAATTCACACAAAAACTAAACGAATGACTAGGTTACCAAATTATCAGTCCTAGAAAGTCATAAATGAATTCGGGTCGCTATAGGATTACTCTAAACGACTAACAGAAGGCATAAACACATAAATGACCTAGAGGGTCATTACAACATCCACTACCAAAAGGACTTTCGTCCGTGAAAGTAAGACTTAAGAAGTACCTGAAGGCTTAAGCAAGATAGCAAATTGATCTCGTATCTTATGCTCAGTCTCCCAAGTAGCCTCCTCAGTTATACGATGCATCTAATGGACCTTAACCATATGAATGGCTCTCGAACGGAACCGTCACACATCTCTTGCTAGAATAGCAACTTGCTCCTCCATAAAATTCAAACAATCATCCAACTCTACTACATCATACTGGAGCACATGAGACTCATTAGGAACATACCAGCACAACATCGAAACATGGATAATCGGGTGGATAGCTGAAAATGCTCGAGGTAAAGCCAACTCATAAGAAACCTCACAAACTATCTGGAGGATCTCAAAAGGCCAATATACCTGAGGCTAATCTTTCCTCGCTTCCCAAATCTCATCACACCCTTCATGGGAGACTTAAAGAGGAAAACTCAATCACCAACTAAAATCTCAATGACCGACGTCTATGATCAACATAACTTTGGTGCCTACTCTAAGCTATCCGAAACCTATCTTGTTTCATCCTCACCTAGTCTAAAGCCTCCTAAATTAGATCATTACCATGAATCCTAGGCTCTATAGCCTCAAACAAACCAACCGAAGAGCGGGAATGTCTATCAAATAAGGCCTCGAACGGGGTAATCTATATACTAGAGTGGTAGATGTTGTTGTATGCAAACTTCACCAAAGGCAAGAACTTGTCCCACTGACCTCTGAACTGCAACACACAAGCCTACAATATATCCTCAAGAATCTAAATAGTACACTCCGACTGACCGTCAGTCTGCAGGTGGAAAGCTGTTCTAAGATCGACATGGGAGCCTAACTCTTCCTGAATGGTCCTCCAAGAGCTAGAAGTGAAATGGGCACCCCGATCTAATATGATAGAGATAGGCACACCATGAAGATGAACCTCATCTCGAATGTAGATATGGGACTCACCTTGAATGTAGATATGGGCCAACCAATCAAAGATGAGCCAAATGTTGTCAACACCTCTAGAAGTTTGAGGCAAACCCACACCAATATCCATAGTGATGCGGTCCCCCTTCCACTCCAGAATGGGTAATCTCTAAAACTCACAATCAGACCTCAAATGGTTGGCCTTCACCTGATAGCAGCACGGGCAACATGACATATAATCTACAATATATCTCCTTATACCACTTCACTAATAGTGCTACCTCAAGTTGAGATACATCTTTGTGGTGGCTGGGTGGATAGAGTATCTAGCATCATGGGGCTCATGAAGTATCACCGATCAAATCCCCAACTCTCGGAACACAAATTAGTCTAGCAAAACTCAAAACCCTATCTAAATCTAAGGTAGCCTGACTGGCGTCCCCCATTAACACTCGATCTCGAAGCACAACAAAAGTTTCATCCTCAAATTGACAAACACGGACCTGATAATTCCCACATAGGCTAAGATACTCCTAAAATCTAAAATATCTAACTGAATCATCTGATTAGCTAAGGAATAATGTCCAAAGCCAAAGGTCGCTCTATAGTAGACCGGAAGGCTAGACTGCCCATACTCACCACCTTCCGGCTCAAGGTATCCACTACTACATTCGCCTTGCCCGAATGATAGAGAATAGGGAGGTCATAATCCTTTAGAAGCTCAATCCAATGATGCTGCCTCGAATTAAGGTCCCTCTGGCTCATAATGTACTAAAGACTCATGTGATCAGTGTAGATCTCACAAAGAACTCCATACAGGTAGTGCCTCCAGATCTTAAGCACAAAAACTACCACCAACAACTCCAAGTCATTAGTGGGGTGGTTGGGCTCATGTAGCTTAAGTTCCCTCGATGCATAAGCAATAACTCAATCCTGTTACATCAATACACAACCCTGAAAAATATCAGATGTGTCAAAATATACCGTGAAACCCTCTCTCTCAACTGGAAGAGTCAATATAGGAGTGGTGGTCAGTAACTCCTTCAGCATCTGAATGCTCAACTCACACTTCTTAGGCCACTTAAAGGAAAATCAAGACGAGTCAACTTGGTAAGAGGTGCTGCAATAGTGGAGAAGCCGTCCACAAACCATCTGTAGTATTCTTCTAAACTGACGAAGCTCTGAATCTCAGTAACTGAAGTGACCCTAGCCTAATAAAAAATTGTATAAATCTTCACCAGGTCTACCATGATGAAATTCTTTGACACGATGTGCCCCAAGAATGCTACAGACTCATGCCAAAACTCGCACTTTAAGAACTTGGCATAAAGTCGCTAATCTCTCAAAGTTCAGAGCATAATCCTCAAATGGTTCTCATGATCTCTCTTGCTCCACGAGTATACAAGGATATCATCTATGAACACTATAATAAATGAGTCAAGATAAGGCTTGAACACCCGCTTCATCAAGTCTATTAAGGAGGAAGTGGCACTAGTCCACCAGAAAGACATCACAAGGAAATCATAGTGGTCATATTGAGTCCTAAATACGGTCATAGGGATGTCCGATGCCCTAATCCTGAGCTGATGGTAATCATATCTCTGATCAATCTTAAAAAACATCAAGGCACCCTGAAGATGGTCAAACAGATCATTAATCCTAGGCATGGGGTAATAGTTCTTCACCATCACCTTATTCAGATGTCTATAATCAATACACATGCTTATCGTATGGTCCTTATTCTTCACAAAGAGAATGGGACCACCCCAAGGTGATACACTAGGCCCAAATAATCTCTTACCCAAGAGCTCTCAAAGATGAACAATGAGCTCCTTGAGCTCTGCGAAATCCATTTGATATATCAGAATAGAAAAAGTCTGAATAACCGGCTCAAGCTCAATCAAAAACTCAATATCACGTTCTAGGGTTAGGCTAGGTAGGTCGGTAGGAAACACATCTACATAGTCACGGACAACTAGAACTGACTCATCTAGAGGGACCTCCCTACTCACATCACACACATAGACCAAATAAGATAAATATCTGCTAGCCACTAGCCTTTGTGTAACACCTCAGACCTAACAGACCTAGGCAGCAGGAAATGTGGTGAACCATGGAAGGGTTCACAGACCGTGAGAGGAACCACGGTCCGTCATCTTGCTCGTGGTTCACACTCAGCCAAACTTGGTGGACCAAAGAGCCCTTCACGGGCCATGGACCACCACATAAGCCGTGGTATGGCTCGTGGAAGTGAGGCAGAGCCACCAGGGCTCAGGCATTCAAACCACGGAGCCCTCCACAGGCCGTGCTACCTATGATAGGCCGTGGATGGGTCCGTCATCCAGAACCAGTAGACCCCTAGCCCAAGTGAAGAACCACGGTGTCCTTCACGGCCTATGGTCCTTCACACGGTCCGTGAAGTGGACCGTAGACGAGCTTACCAGACCTGAACGTAGGGCAGGGCCATGACCACGACCCACTCGATGAGCCGTGGTCTTAGTGACGGTCCGTCAGTCTCCTCGTGGTCAGCAACAGCTTTTATGTTAGGGTCATTTTGGTCTTTTCCCCTATGCATTAGGCATTTAAACTACGTCTTTTAATACCTAAACTATGTCATTTTACTCAGTTTAAGCCTAATAATCTAGTCAGAACCGATCAAAAACCTTTATTCGCAAAATGCATCGAAATTAGAACCAAAAAGAAAATAAAAGTCGACCAGCCTCTCAAGAACTAGCAGAAGGTTTTCTTCAAGTTTTAGCCCGAAATCGAAGGATTTCTCTGTAGATTTCGTCACCAGGTATGTGGGATTTCACTAGTGGGTTCCTTTCATCCACTCGGTCCCTAGAATTCAGTCAGTTCCTTGATTCTACATATTTTGTTTAGACCTAGGGCTTGTAAAATCTTGGAGAATTATTATGATTTCAGTTGCTATAGTATCCATAATCTAAATATCATATTTTTCTAGAAACGTTGCTTAATTCCCTGTATGAAATTCAGAACCCTAGTTTGTGTAGATTCTCTTAGTTCATGAATTGCACTTGCTAGGTTAGTTGAATAGATAATCATGCTCCAGATTTCGAATGTTACGTTATCAGTATATAAATGTTGCATTCTCAGATTGCATGTGAGTATTTCGAGCTATTCAGTATTTCAGTTACATTTTAGTCCTATACATATTCAGTTGGGAGTAGACTTAGCACCGAGTTGGACTAGGGTTGAGCGTACCCTCATAGTCCCAGAACTATGTGCATCCGTAGGAGTATAAGTCCCCTCTGTTGGGCATCAGATTTAGTGATTGTGCCAATCATGCCTTTATACCCCTAGCAAGGTATATTGGTTCCTCTCGATGGGGCATATACATCAGACTCCACGTTTAGCTCACGTGGTTTTATGTAGGTTAATAGTAGCTCCCACAGTCAGACTCTTAGTGCATTTGAACAGGTTTTCAGTAAATACTTCAGTATTCAGTTTAGCATGTCATGTTCATGATTAGTATTTTGTCATTTCATTCAGTTTAGCTTCTCAATTATCTTTTTTAGTATTTACATTCTTTCTCAGTTTACAGTATTGCTCAGTTAGGCCTTGTTCAGCTTATAAATGTTTGTTCATCTTAGTATCTATATTCTGCATGCTCAGTACATCATTTCAGCACATCATTTCATCCACAGAAGGATGGTTAGGAATAACGTACCATTCAGACCTTAGAGGATATTTTGAGAGCTTGCGTGATCGATTTCAAGGGTAGTTGGGATTATCACGTACTTCTCATAGAGTTCTCCTATAATAATAGCTTCCATTCTAGTATTCAGATTGCCCCGTATGAGGAACTATATGGGCGTCGATGCAGGTCCTCGATTGGTTGGTTCGAAGTAGGTGAAGAAGCCTTGATTGAGCCAGATTCGGTTCATGAAGATACGGAAAAAGTTCAGCTCATCAGAGATAGACTAAAGACAACTCAGAGTAGCCAGAAGTCCTATGCAGATGTGAGGAGAAGGGACTTAGAGTTCGAAATCGATGATTGGGTTTTCCTAAAGGTGTAACCTATGAAGGGGTGATGAGATTTGGCAAGAAAGGAAAGCTCAGTCCTAGATATGTAGGTCCTTAGAGAATCCTGAAAAGGGTTGGTAATGTGGCATATGAGTTAGAGTTGCCAGCAGAACTAGCAGCGGTTCATCCAGTCTTTCACATTTCCTTGTTGAAGAAGTGTGTGGGTGATCCGGCATTGATAGTACCATTAGAGGGTGTGGTTGTGAAGGACAGTCTCACTTATGAAGAAATGCTTGTTGAAATTCTTGACCGTCAGGTTCGTATGTTGAGAAATAAAGAAGTCGCATCAGTGAAGGTTTTGTGGAGGAGTCAGTTCGTAGAGGGAGCTACTTGGGAAGCAGAAGCAGCCATGAAGGCCAAGTATCCTCACCTTTTTCATTTCGATTCCGTTTCAGCTTGAGGTAATAGTTCCTCTCCAGTCTTTCAGTTTACTCTCGCATAAATTCAGTCTCAGAATCTTATTCCTTCAGTTGTTCTTGCATTTCAGCATATTTGCATGTTCTTGGAACTCAGTTGACTTAGATATCAGTTTCTAGTACTTAGTGGTAGGGATTGCAGCTCCTTCCCTCCATACTCAGCTAGTTTAGACTTCATTCGAGTACGAATGATCCCAAGGGGGAGTTATTGTAACACCTTAGACCTAACAAACCTGGCCAGCAGGAAATGTGGTGAACCACAGAAGGGTTCACGGATCGTGAGAGGAACCACGGTCCGTCGTCCTGCTCATGGTTCACACTCAACCAAACTTGGTGGATCACAGAGCCCTTCATGGGCCGTGGACCACCACACGAGCCGTGGGATGGCTCGTGGAAGCAAGGCAGAGCCACAAGGCCTCAGGCATTCAAACCACGGAGCCCTCCACGGGCCGTGGCACCTATGACGGGCTGCGGATGGGTCACCAGTAGACCCTTAGCCCAAGTGAAGAACCACGATGGCCTTCACGACCCGTGGTCCTTCACACGGTCCGTGAAGTGGACCGTAAACGAGCTTACCAAACCTGAAGGTAGGGCAGGGCCACGACCACAACCTAGTCAACGAGCCATGGTCCTAGTGACGATCCGTCACACCCCTCGTGGTCGACCCTCATCTACTTTTAAGTTAGGGTCATTTTGGTCTTTTCCCCTATGCATTGGGCATTTAACTACGTCGTTTAATACCTAAACTACGTCGTTTTACTCAGATTAAGCCTAATAATCTAATCAGAACCTATCAAAAACCTTTATTCTAAAAATTCATCGAAATTAGAACCAAAAAGAAGAGGAAAGTCGACCAGCCTCTCAAAAACAGGCAGAAGGTTTTCTTCAAGTTTCAGCCCCAAAATTGAAGGATTTCTCCGTAGATTTCGTCACTTGGTATGTGGGATTTCACTAGTGGGTTCCTTTCATCCACTAGGTCCCTAGAATTCAGTCAGTTCCTTGATTCTACATATTTTTTTTAGACCTAGGGCTTGAAAAATCTTGGAGAATTATTATGATTCCAGTTGCTATAGTATCCATAATCTAAATATAATGTTTTCCTGGAAACGTTGCTTAATTCCCTGTATGAAATTCAGAACCCTAGTTTGTGTAGATTCTCTTAGTTCATGAATTGCACTTGCTAGGTTAGTTGAATAGATAATCATGCTCCAGATTTCGAATGTTACGTTATCAGTATATAAATGTTGCATTCTCAGATTGCATGTGAGTATTTCGAGCTATTCAGTATTTCAGTTATAGTTTAGTCTTATACATATTCAGTTGGGAGTAGACTTAGCACCGAGTTGGACTAGGTTTCAGCGTACCCTCATAGTCCCCAAACTACGTGCCCCCGTAGGAGTATAGGTTCCCACTGTTGGGCATTATATTTAGTGATCACGTCAGTCATGCATTTATACCCCTGGCAAGGTATATTGGGTCCTCTCGATTGGGCATATACATCAGACTCCACGTTTAGCTCACGTGGTTTTATGTTGGTTAATAGTAGCTCCTACAGTCAGACTCCTAGTGCATTTGACCAGGTTTTCAGTATATACTTCAGTATTCAGTTTAGCATGTCATGTTCATGATTAGTACTTGGTCATTGCATTCAGTTTAGCTTCTCAGTTATCTTTTTCAATATTTACATTCTTGCTCAGTTTACAGTATTTCTCAGTTATGCCTTGTTCAACATATATATGTTTGTTCAGGTTAGTATCTATATCCTGCATGCTCAGTACATTCAAAGTAATGACACATATTCTGCCCTACATCCTTTCATAATGTAGGTTCAGGTACTTAGTATCCAGATCGCGCTTAGATCGATTCTCGGTCCGCACTCATCAGCTTCAGTGGTGAGTCCTTATATTCCGAGGAGAATATCCATGCTTTCATTTTAGTTTTTACTTTAAGTTTTTAGTTTTGTTAGAATTAGCTAGGGAGCATGTCCCAACAACTCAACTCAGTTAGAGGCTTTCCAGACATAGTAGTAGAATCAGCTTGAATTGTTAAGTTTAATCTTTCAGTGTTATTAAACTCTTAGTATGGTTGATACATTCAGACTAGTTGAGTATTCCTCACTTTCAGTTATCCATTATTTTAGCTTCTGCATAGTGCATGTTTTATCTAGCTATCTTTCAGTATGCTTATGATATGCCAGACACAGGGTTAGCTTGGGGTCACTCGTGATCCTAGGTCCTGTGCTACGTCAAGGGGGTAGCCTCGGGGCTTGACACTTTGAGCCCAAGCAAAAGATATAACTCCAACCAGTATGCTACAACGTGAGTGATAAGTGGTAGATTTACACTCATTTGAAGTCTATTTAACTGAATAATTAGTTTCCTCAATGCCTAATTTTTTCCTATTTTGATGATCTGTTGATTATTTGCTACTATGAAGTCAAATGGAGAAGACAAGGATTGATGTTTGAAAGAATGGCCAAAATTGCAAATACATGTGCAAACTATATATTGTTGATCGCCAAACGAGAAAGACAGATCGCCTAGTGAGCCTAACCTCTTCCAAAATGACAATAAATAACACTTATGTCTATCCAAAAAGGTCGGAGAATCTAAAAGAGAAGGTGATGCACCGAATGAGAAAGGCGACCTCATTGATAATCGTCGAAAATAATAGTGTAAAAAGAAAAGATTGAATGCTTAAAATGCGAACAAAGGTGGTACTCGGTGATTCACCAAATATGAAAGGCTGACTCAAACGAGTTCGCTGACTGAGTTTCAAACACCTGACGCCTAGAGCATGAAAAGGCAAGCTGAAGAGCAAGAGGCAGTTTGCGGAACGAGCTCGGTGAGCCCAACTAAGGTCACCGAATGAGATGCGCATTGGGTTTTTGGGCATAATTTTGGGAAATTATAAAATCCCCAAGGAGAGAGAAATTAAGGGCGGAGTCCTAAGTTTTGAAACTTAGAAAGTGTAAGAAATATTTTGAGTTTTGAGAGAGAACACTTTACTTTTGTGAAGAACACTTTCTAACTTTTGGGTTTTTTCAAATTTTTTTCTTCAAATTGACAAATTGAAGTTGAATCCAAAGTGTGTTTACTTGTAATTAATTAATTTCATGTTACCCATGGATGCTTTTATGGAAGGTAAAATCTCTTTACTTATTGTGATGGGTGGCTAAAACCTCAAGATCTAAGGGTGCAATTATGGGGTTGGGTGTTGATTTAATGTAGTGGTTAGTGTGCTATGCTATATTTTGTTGTTTTTCATGCATGAATTTGGTCTAATTAGCATGAAGTTAATTTATGAGTTAAGGTTGCAAACTTAATTCCTACTTTCAGTCGATGCTCGAAAGAGATTGATTGGAATGGGTAATTAGTCCAATACTTGCAATTTAAGTTTGATTTCTGTAACTTTCTTGAAAATAGAGGTCTTGGGTGGGATCTATTTGCCTTATTCCTGCATCGAAAGAGAGAATAGAGTAAGGTATTGGGTTGTTTAGATTGACATTTAGATGAGACTGAAAGGAGATTCTATGCATAAATGCTTTGAGATCGAAATATGATTAGCGTCAATGAAGATTACTTAGCCTATTCATGAATGGTCATCACTATAGAGCAGCGTAATTACCCCTATGTGACATTGATTTTCGATCCCCGCACTCCTAGATTGATTGTTTACTGAATTCTCCAAAATTTTAGGCTAATCATGATAATTTATAACCAAAGCTTTTTTTAAAATTGGTTGAATCATCCACCAACTTGTTCTTACTATTACAAATGAGAAACTTTACGATCCAAATTTCTTGATACGAATTCTCTACGATATACCATACCCAGTGGGATTCGACCATGACTCTTTGTTGGGTTTATATTGACTATGATCATTTTATTGGCTTTAAGGAGGATATTTGAGTGTTATCAAAAGTCGCGCAGCTGCCATGGAGTGGTGGTTCAAAAATTTTATTGAGAAATTAGTTTGTAATATTATTTAGTTGTAGTAGATTATTGTTTCGTGTTGTTATTGATTTGCATGTATTATACAATGAGCGATCATGGTAGTGACAATGATAGTCACTATGGTAAAAATGACAACATGGATGATTTGAATGATATGCATTTGAATATTATTCAAACAACAGGAGCCATCTGGATACCCCTCACAGCCGGGAGGGTTGTGTTTCACATAACTTGGAACAATGCTTCAATTGCTCCAACTGAAAGGAAATTTTAGTGGCCTAGCTCATGAGGATCCCCATGAACACCTTAAGAATTTCATAGAGGTATGCATACCATTTGTGTTAAAGAATATCTCTCAAGAGTCTGTAAGGTTGAGGTTAATTCCGTTCTCGCTAACAGGAGAAGCTTCAAGATGGTTGAAATAATTGCCAAATGATTCTATCACTTTGTGGGAGGATTTAAATGATGCCTTCTTGAAGAGATTCTTTCCACCCTAAAAAATGTTTAAACTTCAGATCCAGATCCGAAATTCCAAGCATATTCCAGATCCGAATCACCGAGTGGGAGTGGACATCGCCTTTGATGCCTGTATTTTTCTAATTTGCACTATCATTTTTGGCAGACTTGTCTAAGCCCGCAAAAAATGACTCGACGAATTGCGGAGTTGGAATTGACTCCACCTTGTATGCCTGATTCCTGAGATTTTTGCTACTATCTGATTTGGCGAGCTCCCTTAGCCTGCTGATCCTGTTTGACGATCTGTCTTCCTGTTAGCCTCAGGATAGTTTTTGAACCTTGATTCGAAGTGAGTTTGATTTCAACTAACCATCATAAATCCTATGTTTGAATGTGTGCTTTGCAGATTATGGCACGAACAAAAGGAAATCAAGTGGTAACATCCAACACCGAGTATGAGAGAGACTCCCCACCTCCTTCTCCTCTAAAGAGACATAGGGGCATTTCTATAAGAGAGCCTTCTGAGGCTCCTCGTCGTCAGCAGTGGACCACTCCACAAGCTTCTACCCAAGAGAGGGTACAACCTAAAAAAGGGGTTGTTAGAAAAAGGACAAAAATCCAGTCCAAACTTGTGCAACCCTTCTCCGCACATGCACCTACTTAGGGTTCTCTCAGTTATCGCTCCAAGAGACCTCAATAGGCTCAAATCTGCTAGAGAGAGAATTATTCTTGAAGAGAGATGGCTCTCTACAGATGGAGTCATGAGCGAGTACCCAGCTATTTGGTAGACCATTCAATTTCACAAGTTTTAGGGATTCACAAATCAAAGAAATCCCTATATTCCTTCTTGGGTGCAAGACTTCTACACAACTTATGCTCAGGATCTACCAAAAAAGTGAAATGGTACAATTTGGAAGTCGCTTGAAGAAGTGGAAGTGTGTGGCATGAAATTACAATGCAATGCTAGGGAAATTAACACTGCACTGGGAATAAATGGAATTTAAGCAGACTTGTATGCACTCCAGATGCGACATGACTTTGACTCTTTAAAAGGGTGGTTGGCTCCTCTGATTTCTAATTCTTCTCCCTCCTGGATGGCTGATGGTGCCCAAATTTAGAAGAAGGATTTGAATGTGGTAGCACGATACTGGTTTGGCTTCATCAGGAGTAACATCATGCCGTCACAAAACGAGTCTGTGCTTCACCATGACAAGGCAGTTCTAGTGGGCACCATCATTAATAGGGAACACATTCATCTGGGTGCGATTATTGCCGATGAGATATTGAAGAGGGCTAGGCAGGAGAAGACCTCTCTCCTATTCCCAATCCTTATTACATAGTTGTGTATGAGGGCAGGAGTCCCCTTTAGGGCAGCTACAAATGTGAGGACCACCCAGACTCTTCCAGCGATATCAGACAGATTGAGGTTGAGTGCTAACGGGATGATGCAGCTTACAGGAAGCCTCCACCACCTGAAATGACACTCATGGTTGATCATACCACATAGAAGCTGGGGCTAGCACACCTGCTCTTTCTGTGGAATAGGCAAGTATTTCCACATCTTCTGTTGTGCCTTCTTCTACTACTCCTCCTACTAGTACTATGTCTGTTGATGCTGATGATGTGAGGCCTACCCCTACTCCTATCACCCATACCCCTTAACCAAGGCTATGATTTATCATATGGGTAGCCTTGCCCGATCGGCATATGTTAGTGTCACAGGCGTTAAGACGGACATGCTCGGGATCATTCATAGGGCTATTGAGAAAGCCTTGGATCCATCGAGAGACAGGGTGAGTAGGTGTGAGGGATTGCTTGAGATCCATGGTGTGAGGTGGACACCCTCACCGCTAGACTTGACGCCCAAGATAAGGCCGGAGGTAGTTCTGGTGACCTAGACCATGAGAGAGGAGCTTGCTACATTGCGAACAAAGGTGACTCAGTTGCAGTCCACCGATATTTATATGGTATGGGGTAAGGTTCCCCTACCAGATGCACTTACTTCCATGCCACCACAGATACCTAGTAGTGAGCCTACTCATGGTGTGCAGCCTGAGACAACTACGAGTGTTGATGTTGATGTGGATGATAATGTTGAGAGGGTCGAGGATGATGTGGCCGAGGAGACAGTGGAAGAGGATTTGAGGAGTGAGGAGTAGGGAATCGCTCAAACCCTTACAGAGCTGCAAGAGACCAAGGAGGTCATTGATCAGGTGACCTTGGAGAGATCCCTTCGGGAGACTTCAGCAGTTGGCACTAGTGGAGTCACTTCAGACTCCCCCATCCCTACGACTACTGTGACGGGTACTGATGCCCTAGTTGAGTCTTCGCCACTGCCTGATATGATCCTATTTCCGAGCATGGATGCCCTTCTTGATGCTTCCCCACATGAGACGCCGAATGAGTGTGCTCCACAATCCTAGCTTGTCAGGGGGACCCTTTTATCAGCCTCCCATACTTTTCTTATCATTGCATTGAGGACACTGCTTACTTTTTTTTGGTGGGTGAGGGCCGCCTTTGAGCCAATATTTCCCTTTTTGCTTCTATTTTTTTATTTTGATTTCTGGATGATTGTATTAGTTTACTTTTTTTATATGTAGTGCTTCTTTTGGTTGAGTGGATCTCTTTTATATTTTTCATTATCTCTTAACGTTGCGACCCCCCATGAGTTTGAAAATTTTGAAATTCTTAAAGTTTTCATTGATAATGATTCGAGGATCGATTGTGTTCAATATCGATGTCTTGAATAGTACTCATGTTTTCCATCGTGTAAAGTATTGGTTTTGCGAGAATAAAATCTATATGGTTGCACTTTTGAGTGATCTCTTTGAATTTTTTGTTGACTAGATGCGTTTTGATGTGAGCCTTGCAATGAACATCACATTTACACTTTTGATCTTTTCAAGATGTGCTAAATGAGTGTATTTCAAAGTGCGATGTTTGGTGAGGTCTTACTTGAAATCATGTGTGTGGAGTCCTAGAATTTGCCTTGTTAGTCCAATTATTTAAATCTTGGCGAATGCGAGGTATGATCTTGGGAAATAATTCAAAGAGGGAACCCAATTGTCCATATTCTTTTGTGACTACCTTGTGAGGGTGTGTATCTATTTTGGCACCATTTGAGCCTAACCCATTTGTTGACAAAACCAAAAGAAAGCCTCTTGAACCAAATTATCCCTATTTTCTCACCCAAAATATTTTTTGAAGCATTGTTATATTTGAATAGCCAACTTAGGTCAAAATCCTAAGTTAAGGGTGTATAAATGAAGAAGGAATGAAATCCAAGTGAAGGGCAAAGAAAGATGAAATGAGACTCAACTTTGAAGTTTGTTACAAAAAGAAGGAACCCCTCCTAAAAAATGTCATTGTGATGAAAATGCTTTGAAAAAATGAGAATGAAAAAGAGAAGTAATGAAATAGAGGGGATTCCAAATAAATTGAGTGAAAATTCAAAGGTTGAGTTCTCAAATTAAAAAGAATTAAAAGAACTTGAAAAGAGGTGAAGATGATTGCAACAATACTTTAAAAATGTAATGTCACCGAGCCAAATTGACAATACCTTAACCCTCAACCCAATTACGAGCCTAAAAGACCCGTAAGATCTTATATGAACTAGGTTTTGTGATGATTGAAAAATATGGGCAATCCTATGGGACAAAGCTTGCATGTACTTTTCTTTTTGGAGAGTGAGAGTTGCATTGATTCCTTATATCTTTGTTGATTTGCTTTGTGAGATCACAAAATCATTCTTTATGTGAAGGCACTTGAATGCATTTATTAAAACATGATCTTGCATTAGACAAGAAGCTAAAGTGAGTTTCAGCTTTTGTTGAGACTGGCTATTCATCATTTGAAGATTTTTGATCATGATTGAGCGTAGCATGTTGTTAAGAGTAGTCTTGCTATGGCACTTGCATTTTAGCTCTCATTGAGTACTGTTATAGACACCCTTATTGAGCTAATTGTGTTCTTGATTTATATGAGGACAAGAAAAAGTTTAAGTTGGGGGTGTTGATGAGTGGTAGATTTTCACTAATTTAAGGTCTATTTATCTTAATATTTAGTATCCTCAATGCCTAATTTTGTCCTATTCTGATGATCTATTGATGATTTGCAAGTATGAAGGCAAATGGACAAGGCTAGGATTGATGCTTGAAAGAATGGCAAAAAATGCAAAAAGATGTGCAAACTATACATTGTTGATCGCCAAACGAGAAACGTGGATCGCCTAGTGAGTCTGACCTTTTCCAAACTGACAGTGCATAGCACTTGTGTCTATCGAAACAAGTCGGGGAACTCCAATAGAAAAGGTGATGCACCGAATGAAAAAGGCGACTTCACTGATATTCGTCGAAAATGACAATGTAAAAAGAAAAGATTGAAAGCTCAAAAGGAGATCCAATGTGGCACTCGGCGATTCACCAAATGTGAAAGGCTGACTCAAATGATACACCTGAAGCCTAGAGCATGAAAAGGCGAGCTAAAGAGCAAGAGGCAATTTACCAAACGATCTGGACGAGCCCGACTAATGTTGCCGAATGAGATGTGCATTGGGTTATGGGCCTAATTTTGGGAAACAATAAATGGCTCAAAGGAGAGAAATTATTGGTGGAATTCTGAGTTATGAAACTTTGAAAGAGTGAGAAATATTTTGATTTTTGAGAAAGAACACTTTACCTTTGTGAAAAACACTTTTTAGCTTTTGGGGTTTTTCAACTTTTGTTCTTGAAATTGACAAATTGAATGGTTGCTTTCATCGAAGGTATAATCTTATTACTTTTTGTGATGGGTGGCTAAAACCCCAAGATCTAGGGGTGCAATTATGCGGTTGGGTCTTGATTTAGTGTAGTGGGCAGTGTGGGATGCTCTCTTTTATTGTTGTTCATGCATGAATTTGGTCTAATAAGCATGGGGTTAATTTATGGGTTAAGGTTGCAAACTTAACTCCTACTTCCGATCTCCGTTCGATGCTCGAAAGGATTCATTGGAGTGGGTAATTAGTTCAATACTAGTAATTTAGGTTTAATGTCTGTAACTTGCTTGAAATAGAGGTTATGGGTTGGATCTATTTGCCCTATTTCTGCATCGAAAGAGAGAATAAAGTAAGGTATTGGGTTATTTAGATTAACATATAGATAAGACCGAAAGGAGATTCTATGCATAGATGCTTTGAGATCGAAGGTGATTAGCATCAATAAAGATGACTTAGCCTATTTATGTATGCTCATCACTATAGAGCAGCACAATTACCGCTATGTGACATCGATGTCAAATCCGCGTACCCCTAGTTTGCTTGTTAACTCTTGAATTCTCCAAAATTTTAGTTTAATTGTGATAACTGTTAACCAAAGCTTTTTATTAAATTGGTGGAATCATCAACCCACTTGTTCTTACTATTACAAATGGGAAACTTTACAATCCAAATTTCTTGATACGAATTCTCTACGATATACAATTCTCTATGGGATTCGACCCCGACTCTTCATTGGGTTTTTACTGATTACGACCGCTCTCCCTTTTAATTGGTTTTAGGGAGGACATTTGAGCTTTATTAGAGAGCCCTGCCACACTACTAGGGGAATACCCAGCATGACTAAGCTAACGATCATAGAGAAATAATCTAAGACCGTGCGGTATGGGGATAAGCAGTTCATGCCAAGAACCACATCGAAATCAAGCATATCAAGTAATATAAGGTCAGCCCGAGTGTCATGCCTCTAGATAGTCACCAAGCACGATCAAAACACCTGATCCACTAGTAAAGACTCATCCACGGGTGTTGACAGATTCAAGGGCACTGCCAAAGGGTCAGAACTCAAACCCATATGAGAAGCATAATAAAAAGATACATAGGAAAAGGTAGATACTGGATCAAATAAAGCCGAGGTGGGAAGCTGGCATAAGAGAATCGTTCCTGTGATCACATCATCTGATGCCTTAGCCTCCGCTCTCGCAGGAGCTGCATAGAAGTGGCCCTGTCCACCTTTACCCTGGCCATTTGACTAATAACCAACACGACGATCCTGACCCTAACTTCTACCTCTAGCTACAGGTGCTGCTGGTTGACCTGCCTGTGGAGCAGAAGCAATCTGCATCTGCATGGGACAATCTCTAGACCACTGGTCAAGCTCCCCACACTCAAAACAATCCTGAGATCATCGACTCCTAGAAGAATAGACCAAGGTCTAAAACACATGACTGAGACCCGTCTTGACTCTGACTCAAGCCAACCTCACTCTGACTATATTGGTCACCCTCTAAAGCCGTTAATGAGGCCTGAGCAGGTCGGCTGGACTGACCCTGCTGAAATCGCTTCCTCGTCCTATCATAGAATTCCCTCTAGCTGGAACGAGACCCACTATAGCTGCCCTCATGCCTAGCTCTATTGTTGCTGCCACAATGTGCCTCACGATGGAGCTGCTCAATAGTACTTGCATTGTCAACTACATCAAGAAATTAGCGGCCTGCGGAGACCAAAGGCTAGGTCAATCTACAAATCGAGTTTCAAACCACAGACAAAACATCAAACTCTCTCCTCCTTAGTAGGTAGAATCATAGTAGCATGGCGGGAGAGCTCGTGGACCTTGCCTCATAATTAGACACAATCATGGAGCCCTACTCCAACCTGGATAAATGATCTCGTATACGATATCTGACACTGCGGGGATGAACTTAGCTATGAAGGCCTTAGAAAACTCAGTGCAAGTTACTGGAAGAGACCCAACAGGCCTAGTCTCTATAAAAGTATGCTACATCTGCTTGAGCGACCAGTCTAATTGATAAGTGGTGAAGTCGTCTTCTCTCGACTCCACTAGACCCAGTGTATATGGCCGCTCACGGAGAAGTGTACGAAACTCATGGGCACTCTCATCCAAAGCCCCATAAAACCTCAGAGGTAAAATTTTGAGAAACACTCTAAGCATCTTCTGCTCTTCTAGTGGCATAGCTCTGGCCGCAATAACAAGTTGGGCACCCCCAGGTGGTACCTGGACTTTAGGTGCCTCCACAACAAGCTGACCCTCTGGTGCTGGGGCCGGTAGAACTATAGCTCTGGATGGAGCCTGTTGCATGACTCCGAGCACAGTCAGAAGCTGTGAAATGGCTACCTGAAGGTCTGGAGCCAAAGCTGGTCCGGGTGGCGGCTGGGTTGGCCCCGGCCCCAACGGTTGTACAAGAACCTGAGTTGCAAGCTCTGGATCCCTCACTCTCTCTGAGGCTTGTGTTGCACTGCTAGCTGGCAGGGAAGGTCGACCCCTAGCTCGAGCTGTCGTGCAATACGTATGAGCCATCCTACAAAAAGAGGTAAACAAGTGAGGTTCAATGAAACAAATAACACACAGGCTGCATGAAAGCGATACAAAATCGAGAAAGTCTCTAACGAAAACTTGTAGCATCCTAAGGATAGGATACATATGTCTCTGAACCAATCTGCAGGACTCTACTAGGTATTAGCTTAATATAAGTGATACCGATGAATCTGGAGATCTGATACGAACTTGTCATAATCTTATTCCTTGAGTCATGATAACACCTACTATAACTCACGCATAGGTAAGCCAACCTGCAACACAGAAGTACAATTAATGAGTATAAGGCTAGAAATAAGAAGAAACAATAATTTAAATAACTATACAAGATAAGAGCATAAGCAAACCAAAACTATAACATAAAGATCCCTAATAAACCTAGAAGTCACAAGTACAGAGATGTGCTAACAAAAGAGTACAAGACCCAAAAGTGGACCTAAAACAAAGCTTGTCTCAAAATATAAAAAACTAGATATACAATATATAATATACAAAAGGAGAAAAGCAAGTCCAAGACGCCAAGTGCTCACCCTCGCCTCCGATTCAAAAGTTGTTGTGGTATGAAAAATCACTGATGGTAACTGGTACCGGGACCTGCATCACGAAATAGATGTAAGGTGTAGCATGAGTACCAAAACAAAGGTACTCAAAAGGTATCATGGGCTGACTGAGCAAGAATGGTAAATACAATATGAAAATATAGAATCTAGACACAATAATGGTCTAAGCGGAATATAAAGAAAACACACAATCGTACCAGAAGTAAAAATAAGTACAACTAAGTTAAACCTAATTGGACCCCCATAAGCCCAGAAGGTATACTTGTGGACAAGTTTAATTAAAACTTGAACAAACACTAGTAAGATCGAAAGGTACACAAAATAGCTAAAACTACACGAGTGAAGTTTTACAAGTCTAGATCTAATAAGTGTACGTTGGATCTCGAACCCCAAGTGATGGCCTCTAACCAAAGGTAATGACCTCAAATCAGAAATAACAACCTTGAACTTGAAGTAACGGCCTCAAATAGCACTCATCGGCTTTGCACCAGAAAAATTAACCTCGAGCTGTAATCATCGATCTTGAACCATAAGTAATAGCCTCATACCGTAATCATTAGCCTCTGATATACTACGAAGTTACAGTTTTTTTGATGCATTAAACTTAGAGTTTCACATGAGTCTTAGTCATTTGTTAGTAGATGTGATGGTATTTTGATCTTAATTTGCAGGAAATAGGTTTTGGAGCAGTTGACGATTAAGTTGTGAAACAACAGGATTTTTGGTAACAGAAAAGCCCACCTACGAGCCATCGTTCCATTGGCAAGCCGTAGGTGAAAGGCGTGGGTGAAGTGTTGAGTGAAATGGACTAAGTGTTGAACAACGAGGGTGACTGACAAGCCATAAGTCTCACTACGAGACGTTGATGATGAGTCGTCGATAGCTTCGGAGAGGATGAGTTATGGTACATGAACGACGGTTGAACATGACGGGTTGTGCTTAGACCTACGAGCCATAGGTCATGACCGTTGATGACACCCACATAAATATTGGCTAACTGTTGAACGATGAAGTCACCTATGAGTCGTCATTCCTTAGACGAGCCGTAGGTGGCCTTCCGTTGGTGACACTGCCCAGAACCAAATTTCCTTATGCTTCCTTTTCAAAACCAAATTTCCTTATGCTTCCTAGTCACCCTCACCTTCAAAGGGTCGAATGCCCACTCAATCACCCTATCAATCAGCCTGGGCATGTCCTTCTCGACCCTAGTGTCTCTAACATTTGTGAATCGGGTAAGACTGCCCAATTGATAAATTAAGGCATGGGTCAAGTGGGGACGGGTAGTAGGAGTGGTATCAGGCATAGTAGCAGTAGAAGTTGTAGCAATAGGAGTAGGAGATGTAGAAGATGAAAGCACAACAGGGGAGGAAGATATACTTGCGTACTCCACAGAAAGAGCAGGTGTGCCTGCCTTAGAAGCTAGTGCAACTGGATAAACTACGGGCGTACTGTTTGGTGGTGGCGGCTTCCTCCGCCATATCATCCCATAAGCAATCAGTCTCAATCCTACGGATGTCATTGGAAGAGGCTGGGGTGCTCCGCACATCAATATTCCCCTTAAAGGGGCTCATGCATCCTCACATAGCTTTGTGATAAGACCGGGAAAGGTAATGAGGTTTTCTCCTGATGATCTTCTAATAGGATATCCTCTGCAATGACGGACCACACATTAATGTGCTCCTAGTCAATGACAGTGTCCACCAATATTGCGTTGGGATTGCGAAGGACTGATTCATTCTGTGACGGCATGATATAGTTGCTAATGAACAAAAACCAGTACCAGGCCGTAAAATTTAAATCCCTATTCTATATTTGGGGAACATCATCCTTCCAAGAAGGAGATGTGTCAGAAATAACCGGAGCCAACCAACCTTTCAATGAATCAAGGACATGTCACATCCATAGTGAAAACATATCGGCCTGAAATTTTGGCATCCCTAATGTAGTGTTGAGTGCCCCAGTATGGCATTTCACCTTATTTCCACACACTACCACTTCATGCAAGGCTTTAAAACTGTGTCGTTCCACCTCTTTAGTAAGGCCTAGGCATAGTTCGTGTAAAACTAGCGCACCTACAAGGGAACATAAGGGTTTCGGGACCTTGTGAATCCCTCAAACTGATAGAACTGTATGGTGTCCCAAATTGCTAGGTGATCACTCATAACCCTATCTGTGGAGAACCGTCTCTCCTCAAGAATGGTGTATTCTCTAGCTTCCTTGAGCCTATTGAGGTCTTTTGGAGCGATAACCATGCAAACTCGGGAGGTTGGTGCTTGGGTGAATGAAGGTTGCATCAATTTGGACCAGATGTATGTTCTCTTTTTACAACCCTCTTTAAGGGTTGTGCACTTGCTTGTGTGGATGTTTGTGGGTTGGTAGGTTGTGATCGCCGAGGAGCCTCAGATGGCTCATTGACAACTATTCCCTTTTTCTTTTTCAATAGAGGAGGAGGAGGAGGGGACTCTCAATCGGATTATGTATCCAAAGTCACCACCTTCTTCCTTTTTGTCTTAGCCATAATATGCAAAGCACACATATCCAAAAATAGAATTGGTGAAGGTTACATGAAATCAAATTTAGTTCGAAGCATAGTTCAACAATGCCCTGAGGCTTGCCTACTGTGAAGGCGGATCAACTAACAGGATATGTGAGCTCTAGTCAGCTCACCAAAATGGACAGTAGCAATTATCAAAGAATTCAAGCACAAAAGGTGGAGTCAATTCCAACTCAGTGAGTCGCAAAGTTGGTTTCGGCGGGCTAAAAAAAGTCCACTGAAACTAACAGTGCAAAATGAAAAGAAACAGACATCAAGGGTGATGTCCACTCACACTCAGAGATTTGCCAAATGGGTTCGGTGAACTAAGACAAGCTCGCCGAAAGGAATAGTGCCCAAGGTCACGTATTCATTCAAGAAGGTGAGCTGGAGATTACTCAGCGATTCGCCTAATTTTCCTGGTGAGCTAAGACAAGCCCGCCGAAAAGGAAATGTTCAGCCCAATGCCTAATTTCCACAGACAAACCCAACATATGCAACAATAACAAGTCTTCCAACATAATTACAATCCCCCCACATGCTTATTTACCCATGGGTACTCAGTGTTCCCCTAAATATTGCAAAGTATCGCTCAGATTGACGATTTGCTCTTAAGAAAGTCGTCACTCTTTCGATCATTGGGAAAAATCATGAAATCGGGTCAATATTGTGTTGCTCAGACTTCAGCCACATCAAATTCAACTAATACCCACTAAATTTAAGGGCTCAATTCCAACATTTATCAAACACGCTCAATTTTAGCAATTTATAGGCAAAAATGAACACAATCAATTCATGGGTATAGTTCAATACGATCATTATGGTACAACCAAACAAAATCAAACAATCACATGCATCAAATGGCTTATAATCGATACATAAAACACGATTTCAAGCTCAAAATGCACAATAAAAATAAAAAAACCAACCTCAACTAGAAGAAAAACTCAAAAATAACAGGAGAATAGAGTTGGGTCGACTGCTCTAGCAAGCAAATGCACTCCATGCACTCAAAACCACACACTATGGACTCTCAAGCACTTACACAAGGTATTGCAAGAGAAAGGGAAGAAAGACATAAAATATTTCAAAGGGATTTATTTTTGAATTTGAACAGACACATGACCTTTTTATATCAAGCGCACTCGGCGGTCAAGACTAACGTCATCGAGTGTATTCAGCGGATTGCCAACTGGAGCTGAAGCTCACCTAAACTGCCTAAACAAACACAAAACCTTAAGTTTGATTTGGCGAACCCGATGGAGTCCGCATAGTGCACTTCGGCGAATCTCCTTTTGGAGCTCAGATCGCCAAAATAGACAATACACTTTTCCACATTTTCATGCTTAGAAGGCAGACAAGAATGAGTCCGCACAACTCCTTCGGTGGATCGCTGTGTTGGTTTTGGCATCGCCTAATGTTCCTTTTTCAACCTTTTGATTTCTTTTCCACCTGTACTCACAACACACGTTATCGAAAGAAATAATACAAAAATAAAGACTTAGGTTTCCTCTCAAGAAGTCTCTTATTTAACATCATGGCACGACATAGTTCTCATTTCCTCAACATTCATTTTTGGTATTTGGGACGGTGTCACTAGGGAATATTCCCTTTTTCCTTGGATTGAGATTAGTGGAGGTTTGGCACAATTGGGTCTCCATCTGCTTGATAGATACCGAATGAGAGGTCACCGTTTGAGATAAAGTGGAGAAGTCATTTTTCAAATCCTTCAACACTTTGTCGGACCCTTCAACCTTGTTGAAGATCCTTGTGAGCATTTCCTCGGTTCGATTTCCCTCTGGGCAACTAGGTATTTTGTTCGTTGACGATCATGGGGAGGAACATATCTATCTTTTTCAGCCTCCCTATCTCTCTAATTTCCACCTCACCAATCTTTCCAACAATAATCTCGATCCCTGTTCCAACCTTGGTTCCCACCGTGTCGTTGGTAGTTTGGGTGAGAATCCCCCAATTGGTTTCCCAAATATTTAAATTCTTCATTGTATAATGTCTCAAACTTGGCATAATCCGGGCACTTCACACTACCCTTTGGGCGACGTTAGTCAGGCTCACCGAGCTTATTTGGTGAATCACCAATAATGCTTTAGCTCGCCTTCTCTTGCTCCAAGCTTCAAGTGTTTGAACCTCAGTTGGCGAGCTTGTTTGAGTATGCCTTTCACATTCGGCGTATTGTCGAGATTCACTCATCACTCATCACAATGAGTCAACAGTGCCATCGTGTAATGGTGTCCACTCAGTAGAAGTCAAAACAAGGCTCCCCGCTAGAACCACTCCCATCCCAAGTCACCCAGCAAAGCGTGGAACCCCAAAGTTGCAATGGGCCCACAGAAATAAAGAGTGAATAGAAGCTCGACGAAGCTGCATCAATGCCTAAACTAAGGCTCTTTTTATAAGATTCAAGTCTGCTACTCCAATCTATAACGAGCTTATCTGTTTGAATCAATGTCAAAGAAGAAAGAGGTCTTAAAGACCACAAGAATCACAAGTATAAGGCAAACACTTAATCCTAGACTAAGAACAAACATGCTAAGGTATATCATAATGACGACATACAAACGAAGTCCTAAGTTAGCAGTAAAGGCATAACCCCGAATAATATGGTATTACATTGAAATAATGTTGATCAAGCCTACAACAAGGTATCTAAGAAAGGAAATAAGAACAATTAGGTACTCTCCCCCAATTCACTCTAATGAACATGTATTTACATATTCAAGCTTAATCTAATAGAAGGAAAGTTGTAGCCTACCTCTAGGTTGACCGCTCATGCTCCAAATCACAATACTAGAGTTTTTCCCTTCCGAATAGCCTCTGAATGTTGCCATGCTATTGAAAATAGGATCAGAATTTCAATATTGTCGTTAGAAAACTAAAATCACATAAAACAAATATAGAGTAATTTTGGAGTCAAATGGGGATCATGGGACCCGCGCCGGAATTTCTGAAATTGACTCTGTGAAAATGTCTAAAATAGTACTCCAAACTTGTGTTTCGAAATGAAACAAAATTCGGCTCTTGGAACAACAAGAAATCAACACATGAAAAATATCACCATTAAAGCTAAAAAAAAATAAGAGCTAATGGGCAGAAAAAACACCAGTTTACCTAAAATGAAGGTTGCCCAACATGTTGCGATGATCAACGCACATAGCCACAACCTCCACGATCAGACTAGACTTTGAATCACCTCAATGGTAGTTGAAACAAGGGAGAATCGCCTTTGGAAAATAAGGGTTGGAGCTAAAACTTTGTTATATAAGTAGTAGAAATGTTGTTGCTAAAAGGGTATTTCAGGTAGCTAAAAGTCTAATTTTTGTTGCTAAAAGCCTACACCAGATATTCGCACTTCAGCAGTTTGCTCAAACTCTGAATTCTTCGACGGGTTGCCTGGTATTCATTCAGAACCCCGTGCACGCAAAAAAAATATGATATCCTATCAAATTCGATATTCTAAACTTATGGAGCAGTCAAAATTTTCATATGAGGTCATCTCGATAAAAAGTGGGTCTCAAACCCAAACTCCGTTTTTAGCCAAAATCCACAAGGAGGCTACAAATTAGTCTGAAAGCCTCGGGATCCTTACGAAGGGATGTTCTAGACAAAACTCAACATTTTGGAGCTAACCGCATTTTCAGAATTCTCATCTAGGCACGTTTACCAAGAATGTTGACCAAGGTCAAACTTAGGCCTTAACTTGAAAGTTAAAATGTCTAATCACACAAACTCACACTCAGCAGTCATGTGTACCATGCTACTAGCCTAAAATGACCCTTTCGGAGCTGATGGAATCATCAAAATTAGATTTTGAGGTCATCTTCCTGAACTTTTGATCTGAAACGACCATTCAAGGTTCAAAACCTCCAAAACATAGAAATTGCACAAAAACTAAACGAACGATCAGGTTGCCAAACTCTCAATCCCACCAAGTCATTAATGACTTGGGGTCGCTATAGGAATTCTCGAAATGACGAACAGATGGGATAAACACATAAATTACCTAGAAGATCATTACAACACATGATACCAGTCACATGGAATAAACCCTCGGATGGATACCTCAGGCTCAATATTGATGGATCCTTTGAGCCAAATATGACCAATGGGTGGCACTGTAGGTGTAATTAGAAACCATTTAGGAGAATAGATAACAGGTTTTATGTGTAAAATAAAAGCTGATAATGCCTACCATGCGGAGCTACTAGCCCTATTACATGGACTAAATGTTGTGGGAGCAAGAAATATAAAGCACATAACAATGGAAATTGAATCACAAATATTACTAATATCCCTGCATAATAATAACTCTCTACACTCACACATTCGCACTGATTGTAGGTCATTGCTCCAACGAATGGAAGGAACATCATTGAGCTATATTTCGAGGAGAAGCTAATAAACTTGTTGATATCCTAGCAGAATATGGAAAGAAAATCTTAAGATCAAACTTTGTGTACTAACAAACCTTATATTTTTGAAACATCTCCTTCTTTTGTTACTATTCATCTTGATAGAGATGCAAATTGAATTGTTTCATTTAGATCAGTCCCTTTTGTATGGATGATCCTTAAATAAATAAATTCTTCTGTTCTAAGCAAAAAAAAAAAAAACCTCCCCTATTCCATGTAAATTTTGCTCAACTTAGATTGGTATTATTTTACTCAACTTCAATTATCACATACGATAAATTTGTTCTTGTTAGACAAACTCATTTATTTTCTTTTAATATTTGTTACAGGACTTCAAGATACTTGATCTAGATTTTAGATCTTTAAATAATGTGTTAATTCTAATAAAATGCATGTTTGGAGATGTACTAAATTACTTTATTTATGTCACTTCTTTGTGTATGAAGGAAATTTTATCTTTGTCCTAGCAGATAATATAACAGTGGACGATGTTGTTACATAAAATAAAGAATAAGTTGAAAAGTAAAAAGCACGATTAAGAGAACACAATTATGAACAAAACTAAGCTTCTTATATCTTTGCTTCAAAAGCTGATATAGTATATATAGTGGTATATACAGTATTGTCTAAATTGTTCCTTTTCGCTTTATTTTAAAATTTTATCAATCCCAGTTCTCAATACTTAAAAAATTTCAGATTTAACAATTAGGTGACAACATGCAATGTACGTTTCCAGGAATCAAATATATATATATATATACGAAATCAAAGATGAAAATGAGAAAAATAAGTTATCCATGTTCGGAAGCTACAAGCTTAAAGAGGAAAAACAAAAGGCAAAGGTCATGAGAGGAAAATTTACCAATCAAGCTTGAACATGAATTAAGCCAAGTGACTGCAGAGAAGAAATTTTAGTTGCCCATCATATTCATATCTTCAGACACCATAACATATATATATATCTATTTAAATAGCATATGTTCTCATGAAAGTGACTTTTTCGATGAGTTGTGACTTTTTCAAAGGGTTGTGACTTTTTTGATTAGTTGTGACTTTTCAATTAGTTGTGACTTTTTTAAAGGGTTATGAATTCCAATAATTTGTGACTTTTTTAAAGGGTTATGAATTCCAATAATTTGTGACTTTTTTAAAGGGTTATGAATTCCAATAATTTGTGACTTTTCTAAAGGGTTGTGACTTTTTCGATGAGTTCTGATTTTTTAAAGAATTATGACTTTACCAATAAGTTGTGGCTTTTTCAAAGGGATGTGACTTTTTCAAACGATCATGACTTTTCAAATAAGGCACATTAAACATATGTCCTTGCTACATTTTGTTGGATATGAATAGAGGTGTTTCCTTTTTTTTTTTCAGCCACAATTATTTTTTAATATTCTACTCTTCTTCTTCTTGCATTTTAAATTCTTTTATGTGATTTATTTTCATTGAGTGAGTTCGAAGTTTACCCAAATTTAAGGTACCGCTATTCTGATGAAGTGAATCATTCTATCCTAAGAGGACATATTTCAAAACATCGAGTACTTGAGAGGAATAATTTTTAGTGATATAATAATAATTTTTTTCTTTTCTTACAATAGTATGTAATGTTCTAATATATGAAGCTAACGTGAAGTAGTCTAAATTTATTTGTTTTATATAACATTTCTCTTGTGATGCAGATATATGTTTTTGAATATCTTTTTCCAATATTATCGAACTTCTAAAGAGTCGAAAAATTGTTAAGAGTTGTTTAGTTGGTGATAAAGTCATAAGAATGACTTATTTTTCAATGTTATTTATGTGATTGAGATTATCAGGAAGTTTGCTTCAAAATAGTTACTACTATATAAATATTTTCTTTTCGTTTTTCTTATTTAGTATTTCTTAATATTTATGTATTTTAGTCAAAAGAAAATTCATATGATTTATAATGACGCTGGGTTGACGTTTCTATTAGTTTATTTTTTATTTATTATTTAATTGCTTATATTTATGAGATAAATATTATTATTATTATTATTATTATTATTATTATTATTATTTATTTATTTTTATATATATATATATATAATTATTTTTTTGCTTAATATATACATTGGTATGTAATGTTTCAATATATGAAGTTAACATGATGTAGTCTAAATTCATTTTTTTTGTGTTAACAATTTCTCGTGTGATGTAGATATATGCTTCTGAATATCTTTTTCCAAAATTTAGAGAATTGACACGATTTATTTTTTTGTCACGACCCAAAATGAGTCATGAGTGGCACCCACACTTAACCTCCTAGGTGGGCGAACCAATGAATCCAACCCCAACTTATATTAATTGTTCAACTTACGAAATACAAACCATAATGCGGATGCTTAAATATTATTAATGTAAGAACACAAATCCACTAAAGTCTATTAAATATTGTTTCCCCCCAAATCTGAAAGTCATCACATCAAGGACATCTAATCTCCAAATACTAAGTCTAACAGTATCAAGACACCAAAGTAAATGAATAAAATAGCTTATGTCCGAAAACTAAGGACATCATGCCATAATTAAAATATCGAACACGAGCTAAAGTGAATAACTCATCTTGGAACCTGAAGTGCTGGAGACTGGCTAGAGTTGAGGATGAGTCGAAGTCGCTGGTACACTCGTTGCACTCCACAAAAGGAAAACGAAGAGAAACACAAGTAGGGGTCAGTACAGAGCAACATGTACTGAGTAGATATCATTGGCCGACCCAAAATAGAAACTAATATGCAATAAGTAATAGTATAAAATCAACTATAGCACTTAGCAGGTGGCAAGCAACAAACAACATGAACAAGTGACAACAGCACCGAAGCAAGTACGTAATCAGTCACAATATCAAACATACCCACACGATGACTCATGCCTCCATACCACGCTCATTTGGGAAATGAGTTCTTTGAGATTGAGTACATTAAGTTAATTCAATATGTTTTCCTTTAAGGTTACCGTGTCGGAATGTGACACCCGATCCAATAATTATGTGTCGGAACGTGACACCCGATCCAATAATACTGTGCCGGCTCGTGGCATCGATCCAAATATATCGTTAATTTATTTGTCATGCTTTATCATCTCTTTCCACTTTCTTAACAATATTTCATTAAGCCTTCTATATTCAAGGCATCATTTTAATAGAACAAGTTCAAGATTATGGATTTCGCAGTCTTGGAATTACAGAACAATCACAACAACACATGAGTTATCCTAACCACAACAACCAAGTACATAGAAAACTTCACAATATCACTCAATGAATATCAATTGCTATTAAGAGTCTATCTATCACTTAGAATAAACCATAACATACCTCCACCGAAGAACCGAAGTCACGCAAGCTAATTCGTCAATTCTTTTCTTTTCTTCAATGCCTTAGCTCATTCCCAATCTATCAAGTATGGATAAATGATCATTACGCTTCAACCGGGTTATTCTATTCCACCTCTTAGAAAGCCACCAAAAATTGGCGGAATGCTCTCGAAACCAATTCACTTGAGTGAGACAGAGGAGAGTGGAATTTCGTGTGTAGGGGTGAAATCCGGAGCATTAGTTCATCCAAAGTTCCTTACCCTTATTGCACGAATTATTGAATAAGCCATCTTCCTATCAAGGTTAAGGAGTCAACTGAGCATCTCAGCGGCGGGATTGAATATCCGGATCGAATCAGAGTTCACGTGAAAGCATTCTTTGAAGCAAAAATTTTGGTAAATCAAGCCTGTGTAGAATACTTGACATTTCCATGTGCAACACCACAAAAAGTATTACCCCCTAAAGCAGATCCACCTATCATTGCCGGCATAACCATAAAAAAAATCATAATTTGTAAGTAAACGGGCTCAATTCTATAACCAAGCTCCTAATCTTGATACCAACAAACTTGTTAAGTCTCATATTCTCTAAATTTCAAGTCTAGAGTTAATTCTCAAATCCTTCAAATATCATCAATCTAATAGTATTATATAATACAATACACCTAATATTTAACTGCCTATCTTAATATATCAAAACTTAATTTCTTAATATGATAATAAAAATAAAAATCGAAATAAGTTTATTACGAAAAACAGTATGCAGAACCTAAACTATTTATAATTATATAATACATACACGGTTCATCATTCCTATGATTGAATCCTCAAAAGGCAATCATTGCCAATCATTACCCACCACAACTTGTCTACCATAGGTTTTTAAGAACCTACCTTTCTATTGTTTTCTAACCAAACAATACCATAATGTGCATATGATAGCAACAATTACGCAGAACCAAAATAAAAACAAAAACGAACGAAAAGGAAATTATATGCAGAAACTTTTCCAATTAATTAACAATTCATTGTTTCTATCCCTCCTTAGCTCATTATTATCCTAATCATTGGCATCATTAACTTCTTATACAAAGATTCCCCCAGTCATTTTATCATTCCCACTATTTTTATCCACCAATATAACAAATTACAATTACCTAATTGGTTAGTCTCTTTCCATATAAAGTTATAAAATGATAAGGCTATAGGCATAGTATGATGCCATTCAACAGACGTTAGAGTATTATTATTCTTACCTGAATCGTCCCTTTCTCCCTTCGCAGGTTGCGCAGCCGCTGAATCCCTTTTTTATTTTATTTCTAACTCAAAAAATGGTAAATCCTCCTTAATTATTTTACTAAACATGCGTCAAGTGATATAAGATATTAAATAAATTTAAGACTTGACCCATTAACTATCAACTAAAAGTTAATTATTTAATACATACCACAAACTAAATAACCGTAGTTAAATAAATAGTTCAAGATTCGTATTTAAAATAGACCAAAAGAGTATTTTATGAAATAAGAAGCTCTAGTATTCAAAACGACATAACGGGTCGTTACATTTTTTGATGCTCAAGACAAAAGAATGACTTTATTTCTCAATGCTACTTATGTGATTTAGATTGTCAGGAAGTTTTCTTCAAAATAGCTATTACTATATAAACATTGCTGGCCCCAAGCGAACCCTTGGCCTGACTTAACTCTCAGCGAAAAACTTACTCAACAATGAAATGTACTGAAATACAATCATAACTAAACTGTCTCAATAGATAACTTAGAATGTTTTAGAAATAAACATTCAACTAGCCAAAGTGGCAACTCAAGTCTCAGACATCAATAACTGAAATGAACAAGACTAATGAACTATAACTATCTATCTATTTATGAAGCCTCTACTAACTGAGATGGACGTCGGGACAAGACCTACGACATCCTGATAAAACTAGAATGAATAAAGTAAACAAGGTATCCTCCGGAGAGCAAGGAGGCTCACCACAACTCTGAAGCTCAACTGGATCAACGAAGCGCTGGGTGTTGATCCTATTACATGTATCTGCATCATAAAACGATGCAGGCCAAATGGCGTCAGTACATTAAATGTACGAGCATGCGGGGGGAACTCTAAACAAGACATGAGCTTGAACTGGAACTGGAAGAAACACTTACCTCGTCTCAACTCAACTCATCTCAATATAAAGCAGTAATAAAGATGCAATATAAAGAAAAACTTTAAAACATGTAGAGAACAACTCAGTGTATTAAAAGACACAATAATAACTTAGTTTTGTATATGAAAATACAAGTAACTCTGTCGGAGATTCTCTAACCGACAACCATCACTATGAGCTATGTGATGATACAGTGTCTCGCCCACGCTGTAACACCCGAAAACTAGTAGGCTAAACTAGAGCTTGAGATTAGCGTTAGAGCCTTGAATGTACCTCCCCGTACCTTAAAATAATTGTTTTCGTGTTGGAACGTCAAGGTTCAAACCCCAAGGACCAATCATGGGTCCTTGAGGAGGACCCTAAGGAGGCTGCCTGTGCAGTGACCCACGAGGGCAACCCATGCCCCGTAGGTCCTCCCATGCCTCGTGGGTGAGGGGCCGTAGGTTAAGGCCCCAGGAACAAAGTCCCAGAACCTCAACCACGGTTCACCAACACGGGCCGTGGATCCAACCACAGTCCGTCAGTGGTGGGTCGTGGGTGAGGCCTAGAACTCCTTTTTGGCAGTTAAGCTTAGGGGCATTATGGGGTTTTCCATTTTTATTTAATACTAAGTGACGTCGTTTTACACTAAATTAGACTAACTATATAATGATTTAAGACTCCCAAATTAAGTCATCTTCCTCATAATTCCAAAATCCCAAATCAAAAACCAACTTTTCCTCAAACTTCTCTCTCTAAGAACTTCAAGGAAGAAGAAGAAACTGGAAGCTAGGGTTGAAGGAGCAAGCTTTTCTACTCAAATTCGTTGGGATTCATAGCTAAGGTATGGTAGTCCTTCATCCATGGAGTCCCTCCAAACTCAATTTCAAAACTAGTAATTCCCCAAAAGCTAGGGTTTTACTCCAAGTCATGGATTTCTTTCTAAAAATGATTCTAACGATTTAATTGTTGTATATTATGATTGAATTGATGATTTATTATTATTTTTATCCATGAAATCCCCATATTCCCAATTTATGACCTTGTGATGTGGGTGAATTTATGAAAGAAGGATATTATGAGATTATGCTTGTAGTAATTGAACTATTTGAATTATGTTATTATCCATGTCTAATGTAGTAATTCTAGATGTGTTGATTAAGATGAGCTTTTACCTTTGAAAAGGCAATATAGGATATAATGCATGAATTATGAATGTTTTGTATATGCTTAAGAACACTTTGAGAGGAAAGTGTCCATGATTATGATAATGTTGTCGTGTTGATTGAAAGGCTATTCTTATGAACACCTAATGAACATAAGGTGAAAGATTTTCTCACAATATGATGATTCTAAGGTTGAAAGGCAATTCTCACTTAATTGAATCTAATGTTATATGTAGACATGAACGGTGTAAGGTTATTCTCACACATGATCTAATGAGTTATCTTAATGAAACAAGTTATGACTTATTAAGTACTCCGTGGGATAAATTCTTAGCACCGAGTGGATATTGTTATGAGATGGAAGCTCCTCCATCAGAAAGGGCGGGTTTTTAGAAGCAATCTCTTGAGATGGAAGCTCCTCCGTCAGAAAGGGTCGGTTTCTAGTAGCAATCTCCTTATCCCATAAACTATGTGCCCCCATAGGTCTTTAGCTAGTGGATCCACCTAAAAGCTAACAAACCATGGTCTTACCTTAGGCAAGTAGGACAACCCCTTTTTCGGTCTGGGTAACACCGGATTCCATGATAAGCTCACATGGTCTATGTCGGTTAAGGCTTATTCCCACTATGGTAACAATATGAACAAGAACATGAATTATGAACTATGGTTACTTAAGAAGCTTTACTTAGCATGGGTGAGATTATGAGATCTTATTCATGCATTGCACAAGTAGACTTTGAGGGTACTTATGGTATGTTTCTCTTATGTTATGATGATCTATATAATGAACATGCTTTCGACTTATGCTTTTCCATTATCTTCAAAATGATGCTTTAACTTAGTAAATTGCAGGCATTCAACTAAATTGTCCCTTTTAGCATGTTTTCAAGGTTTTTATGAATGACCATCATACTTAGTGCATATTTGTACTAACCCATATTTTCCTATACTTTTCCCAAGTGTAGGGTCTGGTTCTTAAGGCGGTCATCATTTGCTTCAAGCTTGGATTCGAATATTCTTCTTGCTTATGGTAAGTCCTCATGATTCGAGGACAAGAGATTCACTTGAGTTTCATTTTTGGACTATGTTGTTTGGGTTGTGTCCCTTTTTCATTTGAACTATTGTAATAGATGGCTATGATGAGACAAGTTTAGACTTCCGCTTTTCCTTTATAAAGATTTTTGGACTTGAAATGCATTTTGTTCTCTTTACTGTTCTATGCTTATGTTATGAAATGCTAAGTGGCTTACATGGTGCCTTTCGGGGTTCTATGTGCCTTGTTACATCTAGGGGGTACCCCTGGGTCGTGACAAACTTGGTATCAGAGCACAATGTTTAGAATGATTCTAGGATGATGTCTCATAAGCCACGTCTAGTAGAGTCTTGTTCATGAGTGTGAAGCGCACCACATTTATGAATGAGAGGCTACAAGATGATTAGGAAATTACACTTCTTTCATTACTCTTAAGTCGTGCCAAAGAGTTTAGCTCTATAAAGTCCCTCTCCTAATCCTTCTCTTGTGTCTTCAGGATATGAATACACGAAGGCCTAACGCTAGAAGAATGGAGGGTGGAAATGTGAATGAAGAAGCTCCTCAAGCTAATCAAGCTCTAATTAATCCTTCGGCTATGACAGATGTGGAGGTTAGGTCGGCTTTCCAAATTTTGGCCCAAGCTTTGACGACTCAAGCTTAAGCTGTGACGGCTCAGGCCAACAAAGATGTCCTATTGTGAATTCGGCTACTTCAAGGGTTAGGGATTTTGCTAGA